>JAGWCC010000893.1:0-112932 GCA_022651775.1 Drusus annulatus | reverse complement strand
ACAAATGCCTTGAAAAAAGGCAGTTTATTCTGCTTGCGCGGCAGAATCGAGCCGGACTGTGCTTTTGACACACAGTTCCGGCAAGTCTCTGTGTCAAAAAGAGCGCTGGTTAGGCACGCTGTCAAGGACAGACGAAAATCTCGAACAAATCATAAACCAGGCGAGCTAGGCAAGCCCGTGATGATCGATCAATGATCTCAACTGACAGCTGGATAACGACAATGTGCGATGTCAAATATAAGTACCGTGTGGTGCCCCTTCTGAAGGTACAAAACGCGTCACGCACCCACCCCGCTCATACCTCTGAGACAAAGATATTGTGATTTACTCAGAAATTAACAGAAAATCATTAGCAGTTTGATGTACGAGTATATCGATTCGAAATAAATATTATGTCGCCAATGTAAATAAGACCTACCGACTCCTAGGCCCCGGATAGGCTAATGAAATCGATTATTTGTTGAAGCCAGAAATTCGGTAGTTGAAAATGTTTGACTAATTTCACCCTGAGTAAGAAAAAATACTTTACTTCTGGTACATATACACGCCCAGAACATCTAAAAAAAAAACCATCTCCATGTAATAACTTTATTCTTATATTCATCTAATTTTATATTTCTTTTCCCTTTTTCAAATTTTTTTTTTCTTTCCTTTTTATTAATTTTTGCTTTTTGCACAACCTAAACAATATCTATAAATTGCACCATCCATGTAATAACTTTGTTCTAATTTTCATTTAATTTCACCTTTCATTTCTTTTCTTCTTTTCCTTTTTATTACTTTTTATTTTATTTTTTAGTAATGTTTAACATTTAATATTATTTAATTCATATACTCTACCTCTGTCTCGACACAAGAATATCCTAGCGAGACAGACATGGACCAAACTCATGTTTTTAAAAATATTTTAACAAGAATAAATAAATAAATCTATTGGTATATTTTCAGTGTTCATAAGGAATATTCTTACGAGCATTCGCTAGACACATAGAACGGGTGCAGTTTTGTAAATATTTTATACTTTCGAGATTGCAACTTTGAAAACGAATGACGGGAAGTGAAAGGGCACAACCCGTAAACAAATAAAACACGCCATGACTCCACAGGGGGTTGAGCTTGTTTCCTGGGTACAAACGTATTATTCACTGTAAAACAATCATGATTGTGGGAGAAGCTTGGAGTAACAATGTATGGAGAGAGAGCCAATTTTTTTACCCAACCTATACAAACTTGCGATAAATCACCTTCTCCGGGTTTTTACGTCGTACACCACGAGAGAGAAAGAGACAACAAATATAATACACCGCTTCTATGTACTGTCGCGATGATCTTGGGCTCCTGGGTCACCGCGGGACTCCGCCCACATTTTTTGTATTATGCCACCAAACTTGACACAACTAAAGCGGTTTTTTTTAGGTTATATGCTTTATTTTTGTTGGTAACAATACTGTGAAAAAGTGGTTATACGAATAAACAAAAACATTATGTCGATATTCACGCCCAGGTCCGCCGAGTCCGATAAAAATCATAAAAAACTGACTACACTGCCTTGGGTAGATACCGCTCTATATACTCTAAGGGGAGAAGCGTCCAAGATGGCCGTCAAACGCAAGGCGATCAGATAGAGATGTTTTGCATAAGTCGTTAAGTATAGTTAGATTCACCGTTAGTAAATTCGGCTGTGTTCCTTTTGTACTACTGAATCCGTTCTTGAATGGGTTGGATCATTTAATATTTGTGCTATTCTGCAGAGAACGGTGATAGATACATGCTTTGCCCAGTTTCGATCGGTAGTATAAAGCAGGTTTATTTTTAAGACTTATCGAAATTTTCATTGTGGTCCGTCCCACCCGCCCAAGCGATTTCAGGCCGCAGCCAGTGGAGGTGATTTAGCCGAGGGTCGCCTACTTCACCAGTAAGACACGCAGCCTTGGAGAAAGCCGTTCACATTAAAAACTAACGTTCCGCCTGATCGATTAGCGGTATTATTCTTATTATTTCTGGCGGTTTTATTTAAGGCACCGGCATATAGTCGAAACCGCCCGGTCAAAAAGAAACAGCCCGCATTTAACAAAGCACAAGTATTAATAGCTATTTGACGTGCAAATTGTTGCCCCTGCCACAAAAAAAAATACATAAATTCTGCGCGCGAATGGGAGAACGGAATGAGTCAATAAACGCAGGTTTTCAAGAGAGCCAAAACAAAATTTAGGATTTATGTTTTTTATATGTAATTATGTCATGTGTCCTTTTCAAAAAAAATATTTATTTTGTTTTGTAATCGCACATTATCATATTTTTCTGTCTAATGGCATCCTTATTGCCCCACCTTCCCTTCCGCTGAAATAAATTATTTGATATTGATTTTGACCTTTTATTTATTTTTAATATAGACAAAATATTAAATAAAAAGTGGTTAAAAATAAAGTATATATGTTCTATTTATAAACATATGGCAAGCCACAAAGTTAATGCTTTTACGAATATAAGCTATTATTATTATTATTATTATTATTATTTATTATATATATATATATATATATATATATATATATATATATATATATGGAGATAAATATATATATTCATATACTTATGTCTTCCGGCCATGGTCTTGAAATTTTTGGTAGTAGTCTAAATGATTTTTGTCATTCTTTACGACCATACCAAAACTTTGACTAGACCATGGCTTGAATGTTCTCTCTCATGTTTATTTTGTCCTATTTTTGTCATCGCTTCATTTATTATTATGTATGTGCTATTCTTTCTCTGTTGCTCTTTTTTCCATTTCGTGTTTTATTTGTCTTTTTTGTAATTGGACTTTAGTCCGTTAATTTATAAATAAAAAGGTTACGATTTTGCCACCATAATCAGACTATTTAAATAATCGGTTATTGTTAACAATTTAATATTTTTGGTTTATTAAATATTACGTACGTGATTAATGAACTAACTTTATATGTAGGTGAACGCTTACCAAAATAATCTTCTTACCAAAAATACATCGGTGATCATTTAAATAGTTCTCCAAGAAAACTCGTTCCGTCATCGCATTTTAGGCAGTGAGTGCGCTATAAACATTTGGTTTGCGCGGGGCTCGGTTTGGGGGTTGGGGGTGGGGGTGGGGAAGCTCGATGTCCGCATAGAGCCTTGCTACAGTCACAGCGGGTGTAGTTCTACGTGTGTAGGCGTCTAGAGGGTAGCGGTAGGCCGTGGGCCAGTGATCCTCAAACGGTACGGACCATATCACCTCCCCGGGGTGGTGGTGGCCTTAGGGGCAAAAGGGGAGCGTTAACAAGCTGACCAAGTTAGATGAATTAATTTTCTGATACTTGTGCATGCATGTGTGATAAAACCAATTCCGACCACATCGCGAGTGTTGAGATCAGACAATATTGTCAGACCCGCGTAGGCGTAATGCGCGAGATTAAGAAGAGGTGCTTAGATGGTTTTAATATGTAGAGCGTATGGACAAAGAAAGGAGTGCCAGGAGAATATAGGTATGATGTACAAGCGAATTGAAGTAGAACCCGGGGCCCCACGACGCAAACGACAGGGTCATGATGAAGCGAATCAAATACTTGAGTTGAGAACAATAGAAGAGCATAATGAGATATAAATGAAGCAAAGATTGTACGCCATGAAAAATGTATAAAATAACCTCATCACATACACCAAACACTTCGTTGATTCCATCAAATACAAAACTCTCGCTTTAAAGATGGCAATTACAGCAATCGAAGTGGTGACTTTGACTTAGGAATTTATGATATACGGAGTGAAGCGGCATTGTCTCTCGAAGCCTAATACTCCAATACTCCTGAAGCGAACTTTGTTCATATAACCCAATCGAAGTAATATACTTTATATAAACAGAATAGAGCGGTTAGTAGCTGAGTGGACAGACGCGTCAGATTCCCATCCGGGCGTCGTGGATTCAATTCTTCTACCACCTAAGTCTTCCATAATTGCACAAACAACATCTTCCGCTTACTACGATGGTATTTGGAGTTTTTAAATGGTTGTCAGTAGCGTTGGGAAAAACTTCAATGTTTTGTTTTTGAATTGCTAGTTCTTTAAAATGAACCCTTCGCAGTGAACACTTCAGCTGAAATCAAACTCGCAAAAAAGAGATTTGAATTTATCCGATTATTTGATCAGTTCTTGTCCGGTTCCTCGCCGAAAAAAACACGTACCCATCGGTAGAGATTTAAAAACGAAAAGAACTGGAACTAGTTCTTCGCCAAAAAAAAACACGTACTAGTCGGTAGAGCTTTGAAAGTGAAAAGAACTGGAACCGGTTCCTCGCCAAATAGATCGATGAACTTTGAAGTCGAACTTCAATTGAGTTCTTCTTTATAGGCTTTGAAGTTTAATTTCACAACTGAACTGCTGCAAATTGAAGTAGTTCCTTGTAATCTAACTTCCATTGAAGTGTTTGTTCAATGGAATGAAGTTGATGAACGCTAAAATGAACCACTAACTTCAATTGAAGTATTCGTTCAATGCACAATGAATGAAGTAGGGACTGCTGCCAAAATAAGTAGTTTTTTCAGAGCGGTCACAACGCTAATTGTCAGGTTATTCATAGCCCGAGAAGGTGCTACCGGCACGGCGGCATAGGTGCTCGTGCCTCTAACCGGCGGCCGCTACCCTCCCCCAGTAGTCAGGGGCAGTGCGCCCTGCCCAGTCGCGGGTTGCGGTAGTGCCTAGCTAGCGCCAGCGCCCGCCTCAGTCGCCCCAGCCGCCCGAGCGCGCCGGTCGCAAATCGCTAGCGCCGTTTGCTTTCCGTCCGCGATGAAAAACCGCGATTGTTTTTAATCCACAAATATACGGCGATTCTCAAAACAGAGTCTTTCGCTGTTTGTGCAATGCAGTTGCTTCGGTAGAATCTTTATCTGTTGTTTGTTTTTCAAAGTTGTGACAAGTTTGGTAACTTTTGAAAAGATATTATTGTGATTAACTTTGTGAATTGGAAAGAAACACCCAAGGTAGGTTTGATGAATATTAACTCTTTAATTTGATCGTTTTAGAATGACAGCCCACTGAATTTAGCGGCTATAATCGTAATTCTTTTAAAAATGAGGGATACAACCCTCGAAGAGCGTATTATAAGCGTCACTTCATTTAATATTTCATCAGAACTTGATAGAAAAATGATATTTAAACCATTTTACAACGTGCTATAAAGCTTGGTCAGATAAGTAGGGAGTTCAAAGTATTATATTATATCGTATAAGTAGGTAGTCAGCAATAAGTCTGTAAAGAAAAGCACTTTGTTACCTACTTGGCTTTGCTCGAAAGGTTTGAAATATCACGATCTCCAGCTGGAACTTAGTTCGCGCGCTGGCAATTATTTATTGTTTAATATTACTTTATGTTCCGTGACTAAAAGTTGTAAACTATACAACTACAATAATAATGGCTTGAAAGTAGTGCCCACGTGCTCGCTTCAAACGTTTCACAGAACGGAGTTAGGTACCCTTTGTTCCTTCATTTACATAACACATTAACTACGATTGAATTTCTATTCGAGCACGCAAAAAAGAACAATTTGCCACTAATGTCCGTGGAGCAAGATACGAAATTCTACTAAGTGTGTACTGTGTATGTCACGCAGTCTGTGTGTGTGTGTTCACACCCCGAAGCAGTGATTATAAATACTTGTATATTTTTTATTTAATTGCTCAAGGTTCAATTTTTTTAGTTTTATTTATTTTATATTAGTTACCATCAAAAGTTTCCAAAGTATCTAATTATAAAATAGAAGACGTTGGGGTGAAAAATAAAGTAATATGTCTGTGAGTATAATATTGCCACTCAACATATCTACAGTATTAAAATATTGACACCAGTTTGATAATTATTAAATCAGAGTATTGGAAATGGCAACGAGAAGAGAGGGTTTTGCCGTGAGAGAGTTTTGAATTCCGAGCCTTCCGCTATCCGGGCGAATGCTTCAACCACTGGTCCGCCATCCATCAACCATCAGAACCGCCGTGTCTTTCCAATACAAATGGTGTTTTTGATAAATTTAATAACGTTTCAGGTTTTACTAAGAAAGTATCAAATGACTTTACTATTTTATAAGCTTTTCCAAATTTTTAAAGACCAATTTTGTAATCGTTGACGTTTTACCTGGCGACGAAGGTTGCATTTTTCACTCTATTCTACTCGAGTAGGTAGCTACCAAAACAAAATTAATTTTATTATGATTATTATCGATCAACCACTGGGGCAGAGCCGGCTCGTGACTTTGTACTATGCTAGAGTGCTAAGATTAAAAAAATACGACGTTATTGATGTTGTTGTAGCCGAAAATGTTTTTTTTTTTTTTTCAAAATTTCAATTTTTTCTATGAAGATTTTTTAGAAAACCGTACAAATCACAGCAAAACTAAAAATCCTGAAAAACTAAGAACGAGCCGGCTCTGCACAGGGGGCATATTTTTTTGTTTTGTTTGTACTTTGATAATTTAATCTGTTTGCTAAATGATATGGACCGCTTAATTTTTCACATTAACATCTAAATTGCAAAAATAAAGTCAACATTGAGTTTTTAATAATGAGTCAGTAACGATTTACAAAACTTTGTAGGTACAATCCAAACTTTTGCATAAAATAATGCAACTAATTCCGCTGAACCATGTCGTGGAAGCATACATATAACTTTAATATTGAGAATAGCTAGAAGATATTTTCATTTTTAAATGACTCATTTCAATCCATTTCAGGTAGGTGTTTAATTATATAGTGGGCTAAATTACTAATAAATTATTTTGTCGTCTCGCGTATGGACTATTGTAATAAAGCATAATATACTGGCATCCCCCAGAAACAACTCAACAGGATACAGTCTGTCTTCCACTGGTGGGTCTAAATATTGTCGTATAACTCTACTTCTGAATCGCCCTCATTGGCTTCGATGGCAAGAGAAAAAATCGATGAAAAAATAGAGTTTGAGATTTGCTGAATGGTGTTCAAAGCACTGCAGGGATTAGCACCAGCCTGTGGGTGTAGACTCAGGTGATAGACAGCTTGCGCGGAAGTCAGCGGATGTTGCTTCGGCTAATTGATAAGTGGAACTGTCTCGATCAAATAAACCCGTCTACTACGATCACACTTTTCGTATATCCGGCCCAGACACAGTAAGTTTCTCCCAGATCTTACCAACAAACAGTATTTAGCGGGATGAGTTCAAACTGGTCTCAAAAACCAAATTGTTTAAAAACCCCACACGTAAAACATAACTTATTTAACATTTGCAACTTATCCAGTTCAACATTCCTTGCCGTAGAGTCAGAAACAATGAATTGCTGTTCCTCAATCATCACAATACTAATTATGGGTATAATTCTCCAATGTCCAGAATGTCAAGATTTGTAAACTCAAGCCATGGTCTTGAAATTTTTGGTAGCAGTCTAAATGATTTTTGTCATTCTTTACGATTCTACCAAAACTTTGACTAGACCATGGCTTGAATGTTCTCTCCTATGTTTATTTTGCCCTATTTTTGTCATCGCTTCATTTATTATTATGTATATGCCATTCCTTCTCTGTTGCCCTTTTTTCCATTTCGTGTTTTATATGTCTTTTTTGTAATTGGACTTTAGTCCGTTACTTTATAAATAAATAACTTCATGTACGTAAAAGTAAAATGTAAAATCACATTTATTTTAAACGTCCAAAACTTGCTTTGTTTCGGTATTCTCCTTACTTGTATCCTTGTTATCAATCTCCTTACTGTCTACTGAAAACCATTATACTTATTGTCGTGAATATGTTCTTGTTATTTTGTTATTTGTCATATCCAAACTGTTTGCACTTGTGATGTCATTAGAATCGTTTCCATATTATACTTTAGTGGAGCGCTTCGAAGCTGCAGACACGTATTTACATAAGCTCTTAGTTTTTTATACAAAATAAGGGGTAGTTTTTGTACTAGGTTTCCTAAAGTTTGCACTAGTAAGGGAATTGACCCAATTGTTGTATTTTTTATATTTAAATAGTTGTATAGTGTTAATATCAATAGTTATGACCATTTCAAATCAAAGTTTTATTTCAAAAACGTGTGTACTTCTAACAGACATAGTGAGTGACCAGTGAACTGTGGGGATGGTAAACATTTCACAGATGCATGCCACATGTTTATCTGACGGGATGGAACGATGACCGCAAGAAAGGTTACTTTTATGTTTTGTATAATCTTCGAAATGGGCTGTGAGGGTCATAAATCATGCTAAAATACACTTTGAACGAATTGCATGCTTTGCGACCCTTACTAGTAATAAACAATAAAAGTGATAGTGACAATATCGATCGTGTACTACTTCCCCGACGCAATGCAAGAAAACGAGGGTGTAGGGCTGGAAGGAAGGTCAAGCTAGCCAAAAACCTGCGGCTAGCACAAATCAGGAATGTTCGTTCCCCTAAATGTTTGTCCGTTGCTGCCTGGAATGCTAGATCTATAGCGAATAAGCATGATGACATTGTGGATTTTATGAGTGCGAAGAGTCTTCATATTTTGGCGTTATCTGAGACATGGCACGAAAACGGAGAATCCCAGTCAATAAAAATCTACGATCCAGCGGTTTCTCCGTATACGAAGCGGCGAGGCCAATCACATCAGACACAAGCAACATCAATTTCACAAATCATGGAGGAGTTGCAATTGTAGCACAAAAGGGTCTTCGCTTGGACACTATAGGGGTTCGTCAGGTGTACAAAACTTTCGAGTTTGTCGGTTGCAAGGCCTCAGCCAATGGTGCATCCCTTGTGATAATCTCCATCTACCGCCCTGGGTCGTGCGCACCGAATGTAATTTTTTTCTGTGAATTTAGATCTCTCCTAGAATGTATCTCCAACTACAACTGTGAAATTATCATTCTGGGAGACATCAATATTCACCTGGAAAGGGAGACAGATCCCCTTTCAATAAAATTTACTAAAATTCTACGTGATTTCGGTTGCGAGCAGTGGGTGAACTCTGCTACTCACGACGCAGACGGTACACTGGACATCGTCATCTCACGAGTTAGTTTTCCCCCGATTAGCACAGACGTTATTGATATTGGACTCTCGGATCATCGCCTCCTCATTTCCGTGTTCGCTTTTAATCATCCAAAATTGGAGTTCAGATGCATTGAATCTAGAAATTGGAGAACATTCGACCTTGAGGCATTTTGCGTGGAACTAAAAGCATCGCGTCTCTGTAATAAGGACGATTTAGGCGAAATCCAGTTAGACGACCTTGTGAGACTTTATAACACAACGCTACTGTCGATGCTTAAAAAACATGCTCCTTCTACGAAGAAGATCTGCCGCATTAGGAAATGCAGCAAATGGTTCGATGCCGAATGTCTCGCGAAGAAGAGGGAAATGCGCAAACTAGAGCGAACATATAGGAAGAAGCCGACAAGTGTTAATCGTCAATCATGGATTGCCCAGCAAAAAATATATAGAGACGAAGTTTCTGGAAAAAAGTCCAACTTTTGGTGTGACCAAATTGATGAACAGAAGGACCCGCGAAAGCTGTGGCAGCACTTGAAAACCTTATGTGGAGATACTAGTATTCCGACTGATTCTTCTCTTGAAGCGACTTCTCTAGCAGCCTTCTTTAGCAGCAAAGTGCAAAATATCAGAGCCCTCAGTGGAGCAGGGTCACCTTCCGTAACGGCACCAAGGCCACTGTCTGGAGAATTTACTGCATTCTCAAACATTACGGTGGAAGATATAACACGGGCTGTAATATCTTGCCCGAATAAGCAATGTGCTCAAGATCCTCTGCCAACATGGCTTTTAAAAAAGTGTCTTCCAGATTTAGCGCCTGTGATTACCATCATTGTCCAGAAGTCACTAAAAAATTCACTTGTACCGGGCATACTTAAAAAATCACTAATAACTCCTATCTTAAAAAAACAAAATGTTGATGCTGACAATGCGGATAACTACAGGCCTATATCCAACTTACCGTTTTTAGCGAAATTGCTAGAGAAAATCGTTGCTAAGCAATTGGTGGCGTATTTGAACTCTGCTGGTTTGTTTGCGAAAAATCAATCGGCATACAGACAGTTTCATTCAACAGAGACTGTCCTTTTGCGGGTCATTTCAGATCTGATTGTTGGCATGGAAACCGGTAAATTAGGGTTGGTGTCTATCCTTGACATGAGTGCGGCTTTCGATACGGTGGATCACAGCATCCTTCTAAATGTGCTTGATACCGAATTTGGCGTTCGGGGTGAGGTACTCCAATGGATGAAATCTTACCTGTCTGGACGAGTAGGCTCAGTAACTTTCAATAAATTTACTTCACCTGAAACTCCAATTGAATTTGGAGTTCCCAAGGTTCCGTCTTAGGTCCCATTCTCTTCATTCTGTATACGAATCGTCTTGAACACCTCATTCACTCGGCTGGATTTGAATCACAAAGCTATGCAGACGATCGTATAATTTTCAAGTTTTGCTCTCCGGATGAAAAAGACATCCTAAAAAATGAGGTAGTTGACTTTATTGATACAGTTTCAAGTTGGATGTCTGTAAATAAACTCAAACTTAACCCGACCAAAACAGAATTTATCTGGATAGTTTCTCCCGGAAGGCAGGCCCTTCTTGACTCCAGTCCGATACAAATACAGGATACCGATATCATTCCTTCCAAATATATAAAATTTCTCGGTTTCATTATTGACAATTGTATATCTCTTGAGTCGCAAATCTCAAAGGCTGTGAGTTCTGGATTTTTCCATCTAAGGCAGATTAAATCAATCAGAAGATGCCTTCCTTCTGATGCGGCTAAATCACTTATAAATTCCTTTGTCGTCTCACGTATGGACTATTGTAATAGTGTATATGCTGGCCTCCCCTCAGAAACAACTCAACAGAATACAGTCCGTCTTCAATGCAGCGGCGAGAATGATATATAGTGAGTCCAAATATTGTCACATTACTCCACTTCTGAATCGCCTTCATTGGCTTCGATACCCTGAAAGAATAGAGTTTAAGATTTGCCTTACAATTTTTAAAGCACTGCAGGGAATGGCACCGGCCTATATATCGGAACTGTGTGTCCGACAAGCCTTAAATAGTAGACAACTTACTTTGAGGTCAGCAAACGTAGATACTGCTGTTCGATTAATTGAACCATCTCGATCAAATAAACCTGTTTACTATGATCGCGCTTTTGGTGTATCTGGTCCAGTCATCTGGAATAAGCTTCCCACAAAACTTGCCAACATACAGAACCTAGCAGAGTTCAAACGAGTCTTAAAAACCAAATTGTTTAAAAAATCCCACATACAAAACGTAACTTATTAAAATTTAATTTCTTAGAAAACGTCCCTAATTTGCTTTGTTTCGGTTTTCTCCTTTCTTTTATCATTATAACTCAATGTCCTCACTATCTACTGAAAACCATATACTCATTGTCATGAAATATTCATTTTCTTTTGTTACTTGCTATATTTACACTGTTTGCATTTTTATAATCGTTTACTTATAATACTTGCATATTAATGTTTTAAGTGCCAACATATTAACTGTCCTCAATCATATTTTCCTTTTCTTTGATTTGACAAATGTGTTTAAATGAATTCATATGTTTCATCTAAATTTTTATACCCTTAGCTCCTGGTAAATTGTTTTTTAATCTGTTGATGTACACATACACTGTTATACCCATATCTGAACCTTTTCTCTCGTGATTTATGATAACGATCATTATTTTAGATAGTTTTAATTTGTATACATAGTATGTATTATTTTCTCCTTATTAGTTAATCTTATTAGCATAATTAATTTAGCAAAAAGCGCACTTGAGGTGAAATATCACAAAACTGCGCTATATAAGTTCACTGTTATTATTATTATTATTAATATTGATGTCTTTAAGTACCAACCCTTTAACTGTCTTCAATATTATTTCCTTTTCTTTGCTTTAACAGATTTTTTCATTTATCGAAGGAAGCAATCACTTTGTAGCTTGACATTATAATTTAAAAATAAAAAATATTTTTGTTTTAAGCCACTTTATTTATACACATATAACAATTCGACCGGTTTCGGTTAAATAGTTTGTATTTAACAGTTTAATTAACAGGTTAATAGTTTATATTTATACGTTCCTGATGAAGGTTAAGTTTAACCGAAACCGGTCGAATTGTTATATGTGTATAAATAAAGTGGCTTAAAACAAAAATATTTTTTATTTTTAGATTTTTTCATATTTGTACATACTTTACATCTGGGTTTTTATCTTCTAATAAATTGCTTTTTAATCTTTTGATGTACACACGCATTGTTATACCCATTTTTTCATGATTTATGTTAAATCTGTTTTATATTATATTTCTAAATCTATATTTTTTTCGTTGTTATAATATTAGGTTATGTAATTAAGTGCACAGCGCACTTGAGGTAAACGATCACAAAACTGCGCTATTCTATAGGTATTTAATAATTCATTGTTATTATTATTATAGTTACTTACATTTATTTTTTCTTACGCCACATGAAATTGAAGGCGTGGAAAATACGTTACAGAGGGCCCTCTCATGTTATGCGAATACGTTATACGTATCATATAAATAACCATCTCGCCTCTTACTTCTTGCCTCCCGCCATTTGCCATTTGCAATACAACTTTCTTCCCACTTCCTAAAAGGATTCAGCAAATGATAAACAAAATTACACAAATACAAATGGGAATAAGTCAAACTTTTTTTAATGACTTTTTAGTATTGTGACCCATATCCTTCCAAATGTTATCACTCTCTTTAAGAAATCTTTTCATTGACTTTGGGTTTCACATAAAAAAGTGAAAACTTCATGATGTCAGAGCTCACCGTCGAGTTTTTTCTGCTTCAAACCAAATAAACTAGTTAATGCTTCACGGTTCAATAATACCAATTCCTGGCTGAGCGTTCTTAAACACATTTACGGTATCCTTTCCCCATTATGTTAATTGCTGTTTCAAAAATCAGATTTTAATAAAATGAGAGATGTTTGAGCATGAATCCATTGCCTACTCTATTCATCTCCTCTCAAGGAACTTCAAATAGTCCCCGTCACTGTGGCAGGCCCGCGGTACTTGCCTTACCCCGAGGTAAAGCGTATCGTGGGCGTGTCTGTGTGCCCGAAGTAAGTTCAATTTGATCTTTTTACGGGTGAAATTAATCTAATATTTTGAATTATCAAAATTCTTTCTTGAATAGATAGTCGATTTCATTGGCCTGTCTGGGGGCTAGGAGTCAACATGTCTTATGTACTTCTGTTCAGTGGTGTACTAGGAGTGCACGTGTGTGGGTGTATGTCAACTGTATGCAGTGCTGTCCGGGTAGTGGTTAACCAGGGGGGGTGGCCATTGTGGTGAGACTGTCAACTTTGTCAACTTCTTTGAACATGCTCAGTGCTTGGTGGTTTATTAAAATATTAAGCAACATTAACTTGTTTATGAAGCTTCAAAAATGCGCATATTTTATCAACTCTTTTTGCTGTTCTACCTGTCTTTTTTTCAATTACTGTCCAAAGTTTTAGAAAACAAAGTCTAGCAATAACATTATTTCAGGGTTCGAAGAAAACCATTATTTATGTATTTGTAAATCCGAAAAAAATAACCACGAAGCAAAACATCGCTTAGAAAATTGTGTAACTTTATTGCCGGCTATTGCTAAAAATACAATCTACACCATATTTGAGTAGCCAACTTTCAGAGCGTGCTTTTTTCAGGACAGTATAACTACTGCTATAATATCACACATGTGTTATACTCAAGGCCGATGCATTAAATACCAAACTCAAAACGTTATATCAATATATAAATTTGTATTATACATAAAATAATAAAAAAACTATATCGCTTTCTTTTAATCGATTTGTTATAAAATTAATTTAATTAAGTATTATATAAAACTAAATACCATAACTAACTTTGATACCAAATATTATTAATTATTTCACATCACATTGTGGTACGCACTTAGGAGAAAAAAGATTAAATAAAACGTAAAACACTCGAAACAGATTCATTAAAAACAGACTCTACGCCAATGACGTTACATATATAGACACGTTATAGCCTTAGAATATTAACACAAAATTTGGCAAACAAAACACACACGATACCAGTAAATTCATCATTCAAATATCGGTCATGAATGACAAAGATAGACATTCATAGAATATATGTGTATGAACGAAACAGATTAGAAGTTTGGACCGCGTTCCATACTTGCTTGAAACGACCTCAAGCGACGCGTGACCGTTAAATACCAAATCGGCTTAAACACCGATCACACCAACTAGCGTGATTATTGCTTGCCATTTTGAGAGCGCTTCAACGTGTCTATATATATGTAACGTCATTGCTCTACGCATGCTTCGTGTTCATGCGAATCGCAAGAAATTGCCGCGAAGGATTTTTTTTTCCCACAGCACAGTTTATTTATTTATTTACGCCCTCATGGGCTTTTACATAACATAAAATATAAAATAAAAGTGATATAAAGAATAAATATGATTAGTAATAATAATAACAGTGAACTTATATAGCGCAGTTTTGTGATATTTCACCTCAAGTGTGCTTCATGCTAAGTTAATTATGCTAATAAGATTAACTAACAAGGAGAAAATAATGCATAATATGTATACAAATTAAAACTATCTAAAATAATGATCGTTATCATAAATCACGAGAGAAAAGTTTCAGAAAAGATTAGCACCCAAAAACATGATGAAATTGATAGAAATATTATCATGCAAATTATGCAAAAGTTGACGTCAATTTGTGTTTGTGCACTTATTGAAATGTTGCCAGTGCGAATAGAGCATATGTTATGGGTGTTTTTTAAATGACTTAGGGTACATTTAAAGAAAATTTAAATATTATTTGTTTTCCTCTAGGCCTCATTCAGACATTGCGTCTAATAATTTAGTTCAGTGTGAAAGTACCTGTATGGCAGATGTGGCACTGGGTATACTGCTACGATAAAGGCACGGTTGTGTCCTAGACTATTTGGCTTCAACTCAAATACAGTGTACGTTTATTGTAAACATACTTTTAAAAATGATTTAATTTTGTGTACAAAATGAAAAAAAGCTCGTGTTGGTGTCTTCCCGTAAATGTTGATCGTTATTGAATATTGGAAAACCCTTTCGCATAAAACTCACAGCAGTGTTTGGCACAGAGCCACCATTTCAGATAAAACGAAAAAAAAAAACAAATAAATCCACTGTGACATTTCAGCCGGAGAATTTGACACAATAACCTCATTGTTTACTTCAAATATCTTACAAGAGCAGCGTTTCATTGACGAGCAAATATCGCAACATATTAATTGCATTTCAGGAAACCTAGTAAACGGGTTGTATGGTATACCTCGCAGATAAATTAAAGCCGGTAGAGTGGTTCATAGACAGAACAGAACACCGATTATAAGGGAGGGTTGTGGGGTGTGGGGTGTGGGCTGTGGGTTGTGGCACTGTATCTAATTAACGCGTCAATATGCTTTCTTACCGCTAGGCACCAATCACCTGTGTATAGTGTATAAGTTATAAGAGTCAGGTCGGCGACCTCCGTGGAATAACGCTAAGCTCCTTGACTCTGTCCAAGAGGTTGCAGGTTTTAAATTCAATTCAAGGGAAAATCAAATTTGATCTAATTTATATTAATTTTTCCAAACATAGAATTAAAAATAAAAATCAAAACAATATGGGAGATGTAAGCGTTTGCGCCTCGTTCCACAATGGGATATATTCTCAATACCGTGCTGGTGAGATTTCGCTATTACAAACGTCAGTTTTTATATATTACCGACTCAAAACATTGCTCGAAAAGGCTTTTCCTATGTTATGTTGAATCAGATCTGAATAGCCTGGTAGCTTCTTACCTTCAACCCCCACTACTTTCGTTTTAAAATATTATACGGGAGATGTTTGACTGTCTAATTAGTAAAATGTTACCATAGTAACCCAGGTTCTGAGCAGATGTAATGTGGTATCACAATGTGAAAAACTACGTTATTTTTCCGATAAAAAAGAAAGTTAGAATTTTGGCAGGGGTTTTTTTCGTAATTTGAAACCATCAAAAATCACTTCACAGCGCCTAAAGGGCATTTATAAATTAATAAATAATTTGAAAGCCACCGCATTTTTTACCCTTTTCCCGTATCTTGAACCTAGTCGGCTAAGGGGGGCTAATCTGGGTAATTTGCAGGGTATTTGAGGCGCCTTTACCTCCACTGTTGGAATTATTCCCTTTCAGACAAAGGAGAACAATAACATAAAACGACAAAACACACACGAAACAATTATGTAAATTGTTTTAATATTGATTTTAGCCGTTTACTTTAGACGTGTTGAATAAATAAACAAGAGTGGAACACCTTTACATCACATTCCGAGTTCAATAAATCTTTACTTCTTAAAAGTCAATATAATTTCAACCCTTTTCGGATGAATTGATTGAACGATGATAATATTATGTCACAATTAACAAGAATTTCAGGTTGTGTAAATTGAAGTCGAAATAAAAAGGCGGGTTAGGACCGTTATTTATAAAATATTCGCCCCTTTATTCTGGCCTTTGCATAGATTGTATTTACAGTACATATTATATAGTAAACAGTTAACGAGCCAGGCAAATAGTAGGACTATTTACAGTACACTTCTACCTTAGGGGACAGGTGTAGCCTTTGGAATTGGAAAACACCAATAGCTTTAGTAGATGTGAAGAGAGTCAAGAATCGCAGACTCACCTATAGAGCCACATTGTGGAACCAGGATAGATAATCAAACATCTAATTACCACCCGAGTCAACCTTATTAAAGAGACAAAGGAAAGAGGTGAAACGGGACAGATAGTTCAATGGGCTATCGCGAAACAGATTATCATGAAATTTAACTTGAAGCCTCACTTTTTATTTATTGCGAAGTACTTGCCACCTAAATGGTAACATCAAACGTAATGTTTGGGGTTTTTATTGGCTGGAAATATTCTTAATTGAGGGGGAGTGCTGCGGCGGCGCTCGCACCGGGGCTCAGGGAGCTCTGCCCCTTTCGCCCGGGCTGTCCCCGAGACCAGTCGCTTCTAATAATATTATAATTATAGTTATTTAACTTATAAAATAATTCACCCGCCGCTACATCTTCGCCGGAAGTGTTCAGGGTCGTTCGCCATCGGCATCGGCCTGCTTATTGTTCGTTCTAATTTCATTAGAAGTTTTTAGAGTCTTATATTAAACCCCGTAGTAAACGAGAACCGGCCGGGATAACGACCATATGTAACAGGGCCTATGGCCTGCGTACTTCAAAAGCTATGCAGAATATTTTCAACTAACTAACCGACTGATTAATTAATTAACAGAGAGAACGGATATATATACATACAACTCTGTCTTGGCACATACTCCTTGCTTCATTCACATTTATAAATGGTCTTATAGATACTCTTCTATTATTCTGACTCTTGACATATCCCGACTCAAGTATTTGATTCACTTGATAGTGCCACGTCTTTCTCGGGCGTCCCCGACTTCTTCTTCATTTCACTTTCGCGTAATATATTCTTTTCACACTCCTTTCTTCGTTTATTCGCTCTACATGCCGAAACCATCTAAGCTTCCCTTACTTAATCCTATTCATTACGCTAACACAACCCTTGCAATCTTTCCGGATATCCACTTTTTTAACACGGTCATTCATGGTTTACCGCACATAAGCCTCAGGGATCTCATTTCTACAGCATTCAGTCTACTTTCATCCTTCCTCCGTCAGTTCCTTGCCGCACTGCCATACAACAAGGTAAGCATAAGCATAAGCGCTCCACCGTGGACTGCTAGCATCGCTTCTTTAGCCATTTATATTTATTTGCGCTAACAGCGTTCAGTCTTCCATTGATGGAGTTTCCTGAATTCACCCTTCTTTCAATAAACGAATTCATCCACTAGCTCCAAGTATTCATCATTTTCTCTTTCAAACACCATGACTTACATATTCATCATTAACTCATTCTGCGTACATAATTGGTTCATCCTAGACATGAGAAGCTAAAGCAGAATATTTTCATATCAATAATAATAGTGAATCTTAGTAGATCATTTTTTTAAAAGCTATTTAGTACAAATAAAATATCTTTTCAATCGCGAAACATTGACATAAACGATGTCAATTCTTGAGGAAATTCCAATTTCGCAGGGTATGTACTCGTATGCAGGGGATATGCGTATGCCGGCGGTAGTTGGTCTCCGGGTCATTGCTACAAAACAATACAGCAAAGGTGCTTTGAATTTGACTAGATGAAAATCTCTCATGGGTTCTTTGTATTTTTTTTTTAATGAAATTTGTCATTCATGCTTGATAGAGTTATCTTGGAAGAGTTCCAATGGGTGTATGCATATATGGTGTAGTACTTTTATTATTGTAACAAACTCAATGTAGACATTACCGCATCCTCGAAATTAATGCTCCAATGTAGGTTCGGCATTAAATCCCGTTGATGAAATAGTGTTGGAATGATTTATTAGGCCCATTTTAATAGACTAAATCATTAATTTAGAATAATGAAGGCCTACAAGACCCGAGGAGCGCGGGGCTGTTATTCTCTGAATTCAGACTGGCCCGGAAAGGGAGATTTACCGGAAGGTTTACTCGGCGACGGAAGAAATAAAGAACGCGTTCAATTTCTAGCGGCCGAGAGAAACAATCCCCTGAAAAGTGTTCTACGGATCAAAAACAAACAAAAAAGCTCGCTGCAAAGCAGAAAATCAGTTTGTCTATCCCACCAGAACTGTTGAACGGTGACCATTGTCGTGATGAAATTTGCACAGCTCGTCTGGAATGTCTAGGTTTAGTTACCTACTAGCATGTCACTTCCACCATGATAAAATTGAACATTAAAAAGACAAGACGTGTGGGAACGAGTACGAGTCTACTTAATCACCAGTTTGGCTAGAATGTAACAAACTGCTTGTGGCCTCACAGGTTAAATACCTGGGACATATCCTTACAGAATATTTGAGCGATATTGAAGATATGGAACGACAAAGATGAGCTATAAATATGCGTACCGGAATGCTCTCAAGGCGGTTCTACCACTGCTACTGTAGTGACGATGTCAGGAAACTGTTTTTTAAGACGTACTGCACTGCCTTATATACATCTGAGCTGTGGACACAATACCCAACAGCGCGATGGAACGAGTTGAGGGTTTGCTACAACAATGCCTATAGGCAACTTCTGTAACTTCCAAGACTCTGCAGTGCCTCTACAATGTTCACCGAAGGGAGGGTGCACTCATTCCCCGCCTTACTTCGCCACCGACTAGTTAGCTTCTGGGGGAGGACACGGAATTCAACCAACGTCATTGTCGCGGCTGCATCTGTATGGCTTAGCTCTCCTCTCAACGAGCGATGGATGCAGATGATGCGGAGACCACCTTGAAGCACGCTCGATTCAAATGATATTCACTACTAAGACGAACAACTTATTCAGTTGGCGTTTGGATGGATCGAGTTTGAATCCCACAGCGGGATCCGTCCCCTTTTTAGCACGTGGAAAGTAAGATATTGCCCCCATCAATCTTAACGCTGCCAGGATGGACTCCCTCTTGATGGCGATTTTGCAGAAATGAGACCTAATATCCTCCATTAATATTTCAAATTGTTTTTTTTTTTTTTTATGAATTTATGTTTTTTTCTTTATTATTATTTTTTGTATTAGAACTTTTATTTTTATTATTATTAATACTTTGTGTTATTATTAATTATGGAAAGTATTGCATTGTACTATTCCTGCATATCTTCTGGAATAAAATTTTATTATTATTATAATTATTATTATTAAGGGAAATAATATCAACGACGGCTAAGTCTACCCACGCATTTAAAAAAACCGTTTTTTCCTTGATGCGTTTTGGTCACGTGATCATATAGTCACGTTTTAAGTTGATATTTTATATTTTCGTAGAAAGCAATCACTTTGTGGTTTGACATGTTTAAATAAATGAAAAAATAACTTTGTAAAAGACCACGGATATTATTTTAATTTTTATGAAATACCGGTTTCTTTTGGCCTAAGCATCGTAAATAGTTTAATGTAATTTTGTACCCTGATAATGCTTAGGCTAAGCGAAACCAGTCGGTCATGAAAATTAAACTAATATCCGTGGTCCGATACAAAGTTATTTTTTAATTTCTTTAACATTTTTTTCTCAACATCTCTATTAAATATTTTAGTGTCTTACAAGAAGTCGGGCTTCAATATAGTCGAAGAAGTTAATTAAAAAAAATATTGGAAATTTATAAAACGTTTTGTTAATTTAGGTTACGTGTTAAATTGTGTAACATGCCAATCTACTGCATAAAAATTATTAATAATTTTCTATTTAAGTGGCTATATTCGATAAAAACATCGCTAAGATTTATTTTCTTGGAAATACATTTCTCTTTCTATTTTGTCTTAATTTATTCGTGCTATTCCAAAAATATACTACGCGTTTCACGGTAAAACATACTGTGTTTCAAGGTACTACAACTAGGTGTAAATAACGGCTGGGTATTTGATTATTACGCTTTCGTTCAATTTATGTATCGCGTTTAGAAGTAGAAATATGTATCATTCTTTGCCAATTATTTACTTTAACCCTTAGAGTAGATAGAGTGGTACCTATCCAAGGCAGTGTAGTCAGTTTTTGATGATTTTTACCGGACTCAGCAGACCTGGGCGTGGCTAAGACTAAGGCTAGGGTAATTATACCATACATCCATTCATAGCACATATCGACATAATGTTTTTGTTTATTCGTACAACCACTTTTTCACAGTATTGTTATCAACAAAAATATAGTAAATAACCCGAAAAACCGTTTGGTTGTGTCAAGTTTAGTGGCATAATAAAAAATGTGGGCGGAGTCCCACGGTGACCCAGGAGATCAAGATCATCGTTACAGTACATAGAAGCGGTGTATCATATTTGTTGTCTCTTTTTCTCTCATAATGTACGACGTGGAAACCCGGAGAAAGTGATTTATTGCAAGTTTGTATAGGTTGGGTAAAAATAATTAGCTCGCCCTCCATATATTGTTACTTCAAGCTTTAACCTATAAAAACAGAATACATTTGACAGAACAAAATGTTAAATTGAATTCAACGTAATTATTTCACAGCTAATCAATAATAATAATAATAACAGTGAACTTATAAAGCGCAGTTTTGTGATATTTCACCTCAAGTGCGCTTCATCACTCACATCACTCACAATCAAGGTGTATTATCACAGCTTGCCAGCTCTGATTATACACCCCTGATGATGTGAAATATCGTCATTGAACAGTTCTATCACAGGATTTGATAAGTAAGATATATTTGAGTTTTGCGCTTAATCCTCCACCGCTATATGGTATGATCGAAGGGTCTCTACAAGAAAAGGGTTTTCCTGGTTTCGGTATAGTGAGCGCCGAGTGTTTCAAAGGGAAGTAGCTAAGATAAAATCCCGCCGGCCTCTTCATTCTTAGAAAATGTTTCTTTTACCGTCGAGTCCAAACAACTTCGAATCAAACTAAACACAACTTAAGCGTCTTTTCCTGAAGGGTAACTGAGTTGCCAATTTAAGAAGTTCGGAATACTTTTGGTCTATTATAAGTTGTACTGTTTTTATGACAGGGATATGATTTTTTTAAATTACTACTCTAGCGACTGGCTGCATGACGCAGCGTTCCCCACTAGCACTGTACACTCTGCAATGTTCTAAGAACTGACATGACTAGCCTTTAAAGGAACTCTTTACCGTGTAGACGAGTATCATTTCTAGAGAATTAGATACCTCTGCCGTTGAGGTATCACTCTTACACAGTACACACCTACCGGAATATATCCTATCAAAGTACCTAAACTTTAACGTGTTTTAGATTACATTTTTATTGTTTGATTTATCGAATTTGGAAAATGTGGTAGGTATTTTACTTCTGAGTTCTTGAGTAGCTTTTTCTCCTTCTCTAGTGTATCTTTATCTAATCACCTTCACCTTTGGAAAAACCTGATATTTATTTTTAGTACGATTTCGCCATTTTCGGACATCTGATGAAGAAATTGCATATTTGTTCGGGGTATTTTGTGGATCCTAGTAATACATTTTTAAAAAGCTTCCCTCTTCCGTGCCAGTGCTTCGTTTGGTATTTCGGGTCTTTTCCAGGTCAGTTATCTTTGGTCACTCTGAATAGGCGTTCCTAGCCGCCCCAATGGAACCCTCACTTTTTGAGATTCAATAAGAGGATCAAGTATTTGGATTGAGAAAAAAATATCGTCTTTGTCGTACTAGAAAAGAAGTTTTTAAATACTGTGGTGGCCAAAGTCAGAGCTTCATGATGTGAATACTAAATATATATACATATTTCGTAACATTTATTTTCTTGCCCTATATCCATGTCGTTATAATGGTGTCAAAAGGTTTCGTGGTACAGGCAGCGACTAGGAGTTTTATAGAACTTTTCCAGAGCCGGGAGTTTAAAAAAAATATTACACGAAAAATAAGGTTGTTCAAATATTTTTTGTATTTTTTAGCCCACCATGTTAGGATCTCCCTGTGTTATGGCGGACGAACATGAGTTTGATTGGATGGAAATTTCAAAAGTAGTACGTAATATGTTTTGGTGAGAACGATAAATCATATTAAAGATAAAAATCATGGTTTTATAAAAAAAACAAAAAATAAATACAAAAAAATCACAGAATTCATAGATAAATGCAACTCCGCAAAATAGATAAAAAATAATTGACTACAATATAGTGTTATTTTTTCGTGGTTTGCTGAAGATTCTTAGGTTGTATTTTAGAAGGGGCGGTTAGCCCCTATTAATGGTGTGAATATAAGCATTTACACAATGGATTGAGTTTGTTGAACCATTGTATAAAATAACAATATGTCTGTTTCTGGTATGTTAATCACTGCCTGTTTGGAAGATAAGTTGGAAGCCCGGCGCGGCGCTAAAGGAACTAAAACAACCCTTAAGGCTAGGCTTAAGGGCCCGGCTCACCGTTAAGTAATATTGCGTTGCTTTCTTCATCATTTAACCCACATCAATACCCTTCCTTTTCTCTGTACGCAGTCATTATTCTTCTTCCCGTTCCTCCCAACTAACGAAATAGCTATTTGTGATGTAGATTTACTGCCTCGCTTACAGACCGCAGCAAACAACCCGCAGCCACCGCCACCCCCGCCGCCTTACGCCCTAGTAGGTACTTAACTGGGCAGTTAGTATGGATATTGTGGTTAGCAGTACAAAATGCATTCCTAAACTTAGGCCTTATGTGAACCGATTAATTATTTTCTCAAAAAAGCAATTTGATTTTGTGCTTGATTTTTTTGTCTAAATATTAACAGATTGAATAAATTTATCAATTGCACATATCCAATAAAATTCATATAGATAATAAAATGCAGACGGGTTCTATGTAGAATGAATTAAAAATTATAAGCTTCCTCTATCGGTAAATATTTCAAGCCAAACTGGCTACGCATGCTCACGTGCTCACGTGCTCACGTGGCCTCCGTAGCTATATCAAACACTAACTTTATCAATCTGAACGATCGGCGCTATTTCAAGTTTTTCAACGTCCACGGCAAGTGCCTTTACCTTGTGAATTATTTTTCCCACTTTTATCGCTTTGAATCAATTAAAGAGAATTGGTAGTAATTAATATTGGTAGACTCTTAAGTATCGCCCTGGTGAAAGACCATCATTCAGTTACTTGAGATGGCTTTAGCCGTGTTTGGTGATCAGATCTGAACGGCCAGGTTTTGACGGCCTGCATGGTCGAGTGGTAAGACGCTCGACTACGAATCCAGAGGTCGCGGGTTCGAACCCGGCGTAGGCAAATAATTTTTATTCAATCAATATGTGTCTTAACACCTTTGATTCATATAAAGTATAGTATATTTGCGGCACGTTCTAGAGTGGTAGATACTCCAAGTATCGCCCTGGTGAAATACCACCATACAGAATTGAAAAGTTGCTTGAAATGGCTTTAGTCGTGTTTGGTGACCAGATCTGAATAGCCAGGTATTTCCCAACCTTCCTCTTCCTCATATCGTTCCCCTCCTTAATACCTTCAGCCTCACAACATAGCCTATTTGGGGATGCCATAGTCTCACTGGCTCTAGACGGTTGGGAGCAGTTGAGACTCTTGTGCGGTATTCATGTAAAAAAAAGGTACTTCCCAACCTTCCTATTTCTTTTCTCCTTCCCCTCCTCAATGCCTTAAGCCTCACAACACCCCCCATTTGGGGACGCTATAGTCTCACCGACTCTAGACGGTTGAAAGCAGTTGGGACTCTCGTGCGGTATTCAATCAAATTAAAATAAATTAATAACAACTGTATGTTACTAAAAAAAGGTCTCTTAGTTCTTCTTTTGGCCGCCGCAACTGTAATCTCAGAGTTTTTGCCCATTGAATTATAACTAGTCAGAGAATTAGCCGAGACCTTAGAATATACAAGAGGTAGCCCAAGCCAAAGCCAGTGAAGTCAGTTTTGGACTTGTTTTTGATGATTTTAACATGACTCGGCGCAAATGGGCGTGGCTAAGACTAAGGCTACGGTATTTATACATCCATTCATATCACATATCGACATAATGTTTTTGTGTATTCGTATAGCCACTTTTTCACAGTATTTTTATCAACAAAAATATAGCATCTAACCTAAAAAACCGTTTAGTTGTGTCAAGTTTAGTGGCAAAATAAAAAATGTGGGCGGAGTCCTGCCGTTAACCAGCGAAAATAACCAGCTTAAGAGCATTACGACAGTATATAGAAGCCGTCCAAGAAATTTGTTGTCTCTTTCTCTCTCATGGTGTACGATGTAAAAACACGGAAACAGTGATTTATTACAATTTCGGATGGGTTGGGTAAAACAAATTAGCTATCCCTCCATATATTGTTCCTTCAAGGCCGCGACCAACCATGTATCAGGAACTCGGCCTGGAATGGATACGCGCACTTCCTTGTACCCCGTTACCGGCAGACGAGCCTGTAATACGCGTGCCAGGTACTGGCCCCTTATAATCCGCGGGGTTTAGGTTCCTTCCAGTCGTGCGGCGAAAGAAGCCAAATTGAAATCATTATACTATCAGCCAGTCATGAGCAATTGAAAGTTTCCTGTAAAATTGATAAAATAAACACCGTAAACATAAAAAAGTATTGATTCCTTTATTTTTCATTTAATTAATATATACAAGGCCCGTTCAAAAGAAAAGGTGAATTTTGAATTTTCGCGGCCTGTCTACATTCGACTATCGATTTTTTTTTGTTATGTTGGTACACATATGTTTATCATATGTTAGTATTATCAGCCATTTTGGATTAGTGGTTTGTTTTTGACAACTGGAAAGGTTAGTCACGTTTTTGTGTGTTCTTCGATTTTTTACTTTTGAAAAAAATGGATCAAGGAATAAAATCCATAATTTGTTTTTCCACAACTCCAGGACGCTCATCGTCATTTACATTTTCTCGGCCTTCTGTAAAGCGCTTGTACCACTTATAAACAATTTTTTGAGACAAAGTGGACAAACACTTTATTCCATTTTTAACGCAAAATTTAATACATATTCTTTGATAATTTTTTTTCAAAAGTAAAAAATCGAAGAACACACAAAATATGTGACTAACCTTTCCAGTTGTCAAAAACAAACCACTAATTCAAAATGGCTGACAATGCTAACATTATTGTGTACCAACAAAACAAAAAAACGATAATCGAAGGTACACAGCCCGCGAAAATTCAAAATTTAACTTTTCTTTTGAACAGGCCATGTTTATATATATATATATATATATATATATATATATATATATATATATATATATATATATATATATAAATAAATATATATATATATATATATTTTTTTTTTTTTTTTATTTAAGACGAACATTCTCTCGGGTTATGGAAAACCTGACAATATTTGAAAATTTTCCTAATGCCACTACAATAAGTGGAAGATGTTGTTGCTTGAACAATGACAGAGGACTTAGCTAGCATAGGAATTAAACCCACTACGTCCGGGTTGGAATCCGACGCGTTTGTCCACTCAGCTACAAACCGGTTCCTTTATTGAATTAAACGTTTAGGCAAGGCTCAATAAAACTCTTGCCATAAGGTACATTGAGCTTTCTCTCTATTTTTAAAGGTATTTAAGCACCCTTATGATGTTTATTTCCCACAAAAAGGGCCATATAAATTATTCAATTTATTTTTAATTATTTTACTTGAACATACATTTTTTTATTAGTTGGTAAATTGCCCATCCCACTAGGCATAAGTCTGTGTTGGGGTGGCGATTTGCGAAAGTGTTTTTTTTTTTAGCTACATAGTAACATGTTAATATCGAAAATATAGTACATACATAATAAAAATAAAAAAAATATATAAGTAAACGACAAATTTGAAGATATGGAATCTACACATTAAGAACTAAATTAAACTTGATTTTTAAAGTTATGTAATAAAATTGCTTTTAAATGAGCTTTTGGTTTGAATGTTTCTGATGGGGCTGGGCAGAGAATCGAATTGCTTAGTGGCGTTGTACTTAAAACTTTTTTTATAAAATATTATAATATAAAATATTCTCACACTTCTTCAAAAGGCTCCAATAAATACCATATTGCATTTCTGTATAAAACTATTTCGATGAGAGGGTCCAATTTGAAAATTCTATTACGAAGATATAGTTAAAGCACTTTTTTCCATCAATGTCAAATGAAATTTTATTTAAAAAACATATATTTCGTCACGTCTCATTACATCATCAAGGCAATTAAATTACACCCAAAAATAAATGTTTTAACCAATATTTTAGACTTTTGCAGAGTATAGAAGAATAGAACAGAATTAAAAATAATAAGGAATTGTTGATAGTTTATTTTTTATTTGTTTCAAGTACCCCGATGATGCCGCGAGACGTGGCAAAACTAGTTAGACTTTCTGTGAGCTTTTACCGCCATATGCAATGACATGACATATATATATATATATATATATATATATATATATATATATATATATATATATATATATATATATATATATATATATATATAATTTGTATTTTTCTTTTCTTTTGTTTTTTTTTATGTATTATTACAATTTTTATATTGCATTTCGTATTTACCACTGGTTATATATTTATTTTGATTTTTTCAAAAAGCAGGTACTTTTTGTTTTATTTTTTTAATGTATCATGTACTATCATATAATACTTTACCTGTCAACATCAATACATTGTACAAATTTGTTGTAAAAGCCCACTAGGGCGTTAATAATAATAATAAATAAATATATATAGACACGCTGTAGCGCTCTCAAAGTGGCAAGCAATAATCACGCTAGTTGGTGTGATTGGTGTTTAAGCCGATTTAGTACTAAACGGTCACGCGTCGCTTGAGGTCGTTTCAACATTACAAGCAAGTATGGAACGCGGTCCTAACTTCGGATATGTTTCGTTCATACACACATACTCTATGAATGTCTATCTTTTTCATACATGACCGATATTTGAATGATGAATTTACTGATAACGTGTGTGTTTTGCTTGCCACATTTTGTGTTAATATTCTAAGGTGTCCATATATGTAACGTCATTGGCCATATGTACATAATGTTGTAAATTGGTTTTGGTATTCTATTTTTTTATATAGGGAATACCTCACAACACTCTTAAGCACGGGAAAGTGAAATCGCGTAAAGGAAGGGAATACCAAATGGATTAGCGAAACATTATCACGGACGAATCCAATCGATGTCCAATGCACATGCCCCGCCAGGCTCCGAAACGGTCGCTCTACCGATCGCTCTCTTGATTTTTTCCAAATTAAAGTATTCGCGTGTCTTTTCGCATACGAATCATAGATCGTTGCGTTGAAGTTGAATATGCTAAAGGTTATTACTCTATTTTTTAATGAGTGTATAGTTCAGAAAATACTCTGACCGTAATTAAATTTCCATTCTCAGCACGCAGTATGCTCATGGATGGATTTATTTAAAGTGAAACAAACTCGGAGAAATAATCATGAATACGTCTCGCGATTAGTTTTACCAAGTACAGGACCGATTACGTGTCAACAAAATCTTTATATTTGTTGTATGGACTAAATTGATTAAAAATCAAGAATGTGTTACGAGACGATGTATTTTGGCGAATCAATATGGCTGATCGGATGAACCGTTTTTACCATTTTTGTCTTTTAACTGAAAAAATGATTCTCCACATATTTGCTGCATGCCCAATCAAAGTTATGCATATTTATAAACAAACACAGCAAGAAAAAGTAGAAAAAAATCGTTTAATTTTCACTCAATAACACGGATTAATTATGCATTTACGCTCTGTCAGAAGTGGATTGTTTAAAATATAATCCTTGTACTTTAATTTGCAATTTAAACTTTAAGTGTTTGATAAGTTATCTACATAATATAATATACATAGGTTTAGTAATATTCCGTATTTCATTTTAATTTATGTATTAATCTGAAGATATATTACTTCATTGCGTGCCCTAAAATACATATTTAATTAATTCCGTACGAGTACACTAATGTTCATTGCTTAAAACTTTTGTGAATGTTATTTGAATTATTGATTTCCCTCTGAAATATCACTATGGGCCTGCGTAAACGCGATCGTCAAAATCGCGATATGTTGACGAAATTCTACCATAGTGGGAATAAAACCAAAATTGTCATTGCACACGCGAAGCTAGTTTGTCGTACGGAGCGCACTGCGGGATGCAGATGATTGCAACGCTTTTAACCCAATTGGCGAGGATGGCTGCCAATGTGAAATAACATGTGTGGAAAGAGGAATGTAGGTAAACCGGGCTACGGTGCTTCTTAACGAATTCGCCAATTACTGGGGCAATCACAGCGTATAATAATTACGAAACACGACTTGATTTAGATATGTTCCATTACTCAACGACCTTCAGTGGACTTCAAAGGAGCACATTATTACACAAAACATCAACAGTGAGATGTATAAATGAAAGTAAGTAGAATAAGTGGTTCGTACATTTATTTAAATACAGCCATATATCATATTCACCAAATATAATATGAGCAATCATTTAAACAACGCATTATTTTATGTTACAAACATGGTATTGTAACGAGATATCTGCACAGGTACATAATTGTTTCTGTACTCACTGACGTAACTGAATATTCTCTCTGTACCTGTATGTGCTCGTATGAAGATTCAATTATTGTAATTATCCAGCAAACATACCATTACTAAAAAAAAACTATTGAAGTGTTATAAAATTAGACCACATCATCTAAATTAAATTGTTTTTACTGTGATGATATAAGGATTCAAAGAAGTTTCACGAGAAGTTATTTCGGAGTACGGCACAGAATGCTGCAGCATTTCTTTTTGAACTTATTCTTCCCGAATGGAAATAAAGCCTCTCTATGGGAAAATTATCAACTATATCTGAATATTGTTATGATTTTTATTTGTTTTTTTTTAGCAAACTAAAAAGCAAGCATATTTTTAAGAGAACCGCTGTATGTTGGTGTGCATTGGTTTATTTATATTGTACGAAAATATCTCACAAAGTGTCAGTTTGCCTGCCGAAACCAGTTGGCGTTTCCGCATTAATAAAGTGAGGTACACAACGTGATAGTGGGTAAATTAATTTTGTTAGTAATTATATTATTATTCAAACCAGTATGCAAGTTTTAAATTTAATCAAATGTTTCATAAATCCCCAACGCGCGTCACCTTTAGCGCGGTGAGAAATTCTGATGAAAAATAACCGGAACCGGAACCGCTTCATCGAAAAGAATCGGTTACAAATATGGGAACCAGTTCTGAAAATAGCCGGCTCCTCGGGGATTTTATACATTTTGGTAGGAATGGAATCACTGTGAAAGGCAGAGACACAGAGATTAGTATGAAGTATGACCTCGATCGTTGTGTGGGGACTGCGGGAATTGTTGCCGCGGCGTAAACTTAAACGTATAAAAAGTATAAAAAGCTTTTATAATAGAGCTTCTCGATTGTTTAGATTCAAATCAATATAGATACGATGTACCAGGTATTTTTGTACCATAGTAGCTATTGATATGTTATGATTATGGCTTTCATTTATAATAATGAACGTTTTATTTAAATAGATTCTTTATATATGAAACATCGAGATATTATGTAGATTGATTCTGAAAGTTTCTGCGCCATATTTGAAGTGTTTTTGTATCTTAGCTTTAGAATAAATTCGAAATATTATAATTTTTAAACATTTTAGTAACTCAACGTGAGAAGTGTCAGTTTCCAATAAAAACGGTTCTAGTCTAATAATAATCAGTGTTTTGTTTTAGATACAAATTCTGATATGGGTTGTACCTTGGAGTAACAATATATGGAGAGAGGGGTAATTATTTTTACCCAACCAATACGAATTTAGAATAAATTACTTTCTCCGAGTTTTTACGTCGTACACCGTGAGAAAGAAAGAGACAACAAAATTTCCCAAATTATCACACCGCTTTAAAGTATTGTAAGAATGTTCTTCGTGTCCAGCTTCTCCGTTGACTCCGCTCACACGTTTTGATATGCGACATTAATGGACATAACTCAACGGTTTTTTAGGTTATATGCTATATTTTTGTTTATAACAATACTGTGAAAAAAAAAGTGGTTATACGAATAAACAAAAACAATATGTCGACATGTGCTATGAATGAATGCATAAATACCCTAGCCCTAGTACTAACCACGCCCAGATCTAGCCGAGTCGGGCAGAACTCATCAAAACTGTCTACAGCAGCGCTACCTCTTGTATATTATTGCTCTGAGGGTTGTACTGTGTTCGAAAAATATCGATCATGAAGGACTCTGCCACTACGAAAACTAATGAAAAAGTATATCTTGGAACTTACACAGTGTCAACCCTTGATTATATATATATTTTAATTCGCCGTTTTGGGAATTTTCCACCTGGGCTCTTCACTAAAATTCAAAAGCCTTCAGTACCTGGTTGGATTTAAAAAAAAAGTTAACTCACCTATCTGAAGCGACAAAAAGCCAAAAAGTCCCAAACTTGTGTCGCTTGAGTCAAGCCTTCTCACAAATGGTAAATATATTTTAGACGGCTGAAGAACCACAAAATTCTTCAGAATCAAACGAGAGTCAGAGCATTCGCTGTCAATTTTCGAAGGTCAAAAATAAATCTAATGTATTTTGTAGTCGCTCTACTTTGTTCATTAAAACCTAGTTTATATCCAAATAGCTCACATCGAGGTAATTAAGAATAGGTAGTAGCATGGTTGGTACCAGTGTGACATGGGTAGTCCGACAGTCCTACTTACAGTTCTTTAGTCTGCCAGATGAGTGCAGGGTGCCGAACAGCTTACAATTTAATTCATTGGTTTGGTGATAGATAAGCCGAATCCAACGATGGAAAGACCGCGCACCGCTTCTTCGAAGATTACAAAGAATCAGAAAAAAATAAGTGGCACTGACAGTAACCTAATTGGAAAATTTTATCATATTCTATAATTTAACAATTGTCTTGCGGATTCGAAATTGACCCAAACAAGTTCAAAGATTTTTGCCTGGAAGCGGCAAAAGACTATGCTAGGTTTTACGCGTGGCATCCCTTGCGTCCAACGATTTAAAAATGTAGATACTGATTCACAGTGAGATGTCATTACTAAGTCAGTAAGATAAAGGTTTCGTGTAGATGCAACCACTGATGTGTTGCCAACTTTTGAGGTCGGCGTCCCTAATGTGCAAAGTGTCGACAGGTTTTACCCGGAATAATGTAGGCTAAGTATTTAAAAAACGAAGGGGCAAAATATGCTCGTATTACCGTCTCACTGTGTTAGGGGAGGTGTTTAATAAAGTGAGTTATGCCGCCGTAGAGGCCGACTAGTAGCTACCGGTTGTTGGGGTAGTTATCATGTCAGACCACAGAAGGGTTCCACTTTTTTATATTTTTTAATAGTGAATACCGCACAAGAGTCCCAACTGCTCCCAACCGTCTAGAGTCAGTGAGACTATGGCATTCCCAATCTGGGTATGTTGTGAGGCTGAAGGTAGTGGGGAGGAGAAGGGGATGGGGAAGAGGAAAGAAAGGAAGTACCTGGCTATTCAGATCTGGTCACCAAACGCGGCTTAATCCAATTCAAGCAACGTTTCGATTCTGAATGGTAGTCTTTCACCAGGGCGATACTAAAAGTATCTACCAATCTGGAACGTGCCGCATATATGTCTCAACTAATTCCCTTTGTCTCATTCAGATCGAGTGCCGCAAATATACTGTAAATTGTTTTATATTAACTATATGCACACATACATAGTTCTTTAATTGCTATTATTTTATTTGATTGTCAGCTCTATCACACATCTCGCTCTATCATTTATTCTTTATCAACTTCCACAAATCTATCACAACCTAGAAACCTTCCTCCGGATAGTGAAAGATAGTGGTTCAGAGTGGCAGATATCGCCCTGGTGAAAGATTACCATTCAGAATCGAAAAGTTGCTTGAAATGGCTTTAGCCGTGTTTGGTGACCAGATCTGAATATCCAGGTACTTCCTGACCTTCCTCTTCCCCATATCCTTCCCTTCCCCACTACCTTCAGCCTCACAACATACCCCAATTGGGGATGCCATAGTCTCACTGGCTCTAGACGATTGGGAGCAGTTGTGACTCTTGTGCGGTATTCACTATAAAAATAAAAAAAAGCCATTTTCAGTGAGCAGGTATATATCCAGGTATTCTAACCTAACCAAACCCAACCTTCCTTTTCCCCATAACTTGTAGAGCCAAAAAAAAAACAAATAAAGGTAAGTTCTTTGTCTCTTGACCCAGATGCTGCGGGTTCAGTGTGCACCCCGGGAGCCAAAGATCTATTCAAAAGTCTTGCTATAAATTTGGTAATAAGATTCGTGTCTGATCTTTTCGCATTATTGTGGGTGTATTATTTAATTCAAACTTCAGTAACCCAAGGTAACCTCGAACCCCGTCGGGGGTTCCTTTCATGTCAAGTCAAGTCAAGTCATGAAATTTGCTTTTTGTAGATTCACGATAGATCTATTGCTCGTTAAGGAAGCGGCTAAACATAATAGAAACCCAGATAATAAAGCGAACATTATTTTATATATTTATTTTATTTTTAACCAAGGAAAATAGACAGAAAATACAATGTTTCGTATTTATTATTGTATTCTAGGATTGTTGTGAAAACTCTATGTGATCACCACACAAGAGCGACAAATGCCCGAAGCCAGTAGGACTATGGGAGCGGCCCCCAACAATGGGTTTTTTGTGTTGTTAAAGAAATGTGGAAGGGATATAAATATTCCGTTCAGGTTTACAAAAAAAAAAACAGCCCGATTCATTTCTTTTCATATATACATAGTGTGAAAAATTATTTGTTTTTTGTAATGATAATGAATGGATCTTCCATATCTACTATACGCAGTCCAATATTAACATAAACAGGTTCATCTTTGTGGGTAGGTTTTGTTCAATTCTGTGTGCGAACGGAAAAGAGGGATGAGTCAATAAAATCGAGTTTTGAGTTAAGTATGCAGAGTTGTTCCTTGAATCAAAGTAATTAGTTCGAATATACTCGCTGGGTAACACATGACCATTAGAGATGGGTCGATATTCCTGTCCCGGTTAAAAGGAACCGGTTTTTTTTCTCCGAGGAACGGGTTCCAAATTTTCGCAAATAAAAATATCGATATCCTTTGTCCGTTATTTTTCGTGTTTTGTGGGCGGTTTCAGTTTTTTTGTTTTGGAAATTGCTAGCAACCCTCCCCCTAAAAAAATATTTTGAAAAATTCAGATCTCTACCGACTAGTACTATTTGTCGATTTGGTAGTACTTGTCGATAAAATCTCCTTCGTGGAACTTTTCTGGCACCAGGAACCGGTTCCGAAAAGAATTGGATAAATAACCGGTTCCTCGCCGGTCACCGGTAATTGGAAGCGCAGGTACACCCAATTCTGATATCGACCATATCTAATGACCATCCACCTTGAAGTACCCTCCCCTTTCCGATTGATTCGCCAGTTTACAGGTGAGCGATGCTAATCTTTTTGCTCGATGAAAATCAATCACCTTCTTCGTTACGAGTTTTCCAAACAAAACGTTGGCGAGTCTTACCTGTGGTTCCCCCCGCGAGGCAAAACTTCCCTGAGATAAGAGGCCGCCGAAAATCCTTTAGTTACACTCCACCAAGCGAGAGCCTATTCCACGTTCACACGAATTTCTCTCTTCCACTCATTTTTTCTGTTAGCCATTATCATATTTAAAAAGTTTCACTACCCAGTTTCTCACAGAAATTTTTAGAACTTAACGCTCTTTTGCTTAATTGAATAAATCTGGCGTTAAACTACATATTTTTACAATTATTTAAATGGATTTAAGTTTTTGATTCTAAGCTTCATAAATCGCGATAAAAATGGCGTTGCACGCTGTTTTTAATTGCCTTTAAAAATTGAAATTCAAAGAGAAAAACTGTTAAAAAATAATCAAGGCAGATAGAGAGAGAGCGCACCAATTTCCTGCTTCATTGTGTAACGATTTTAGTTTCAATATTATTTTTTGTAGGTTTGCGTGAATTTACGCAAAATGCTTTAAAAATATAGTCATGCATGAGTAAATTATGTAAAAAAATGTTTATTTTGATTAAAAGTTAATTTTTAATCTCTGGTAATTATTTGAAGCTTAATTTTAGAGTTATTTTCATGTTTAATGGGCCGTCGAAATTACGCGAGCAAATATGGTTTCAAAATGAATATTACGGCCTGTTTTCAAAAGTAGGTTGCGGCTGGCGAAACGGAAAATTGAATTATTTTAATAGCATCGGTTTGGCTTCCCTGCCGCCGCGTCGGGACTCCGGGCCATACTCTCGACAGGCCTGATCGTTATTCAGTTGTGTTTGGGCGCCTATTTCACCTCAAACTGATCGCGACAAAACGACGAATTTACAACTGACAATCCTGATATCCCTAATCTGATAAAAGTCTTGTAACATGAATACCTGGTACGTATTAATGCATATTGCAGAGGCGTGCGGTCTATTTTAACCGGTTTTTATAGGGGTACACGACTCATATCGACTGAAACAAAATATCATGCGAGGAAACAATATTATGGTTAGTCAGTTAAACCTTTAACTCTTTTTGTTTCCAACGACATTAACAATTTTCAAACCCATACACAATATGATTTATTTTTTAAAGGAAGCAAACGCGTTGTGACCTGACATTATAATTTAAATAAAAGTATATTTTGTTTTAAACCACTTAATTATTTATATATGTCCATGTGTCAAAAGTATAAGTGTGGTTTCGTTTGGAGCCAACTTTCTTCAGGAAGATATGATAACCGAAACTAGTTGACACATTTATGTATATAAGTAATAAAGTGGTTTAAAATAAAATGTACTTTTATTTATATTAAACAATATTGATATGGTGAAACTGAGAAAGGATGTGACCACACGCCACTGGCGTATATTATTTATTTATTTATTTAATTATATACGCCCTCATGGGCTTTTACATAACATATGATATAAAACACAAAATAATAGTGACTTATTATGTGTTATTCTGATTATATCCACCGTCAAATGCAGTTTAACTGAAACTGGTTCAATCGTGAATAATTGATTAGAAACAAATTTATTTCCAAGCTGTACAAATATGATTTGGAATACGCGCTCTGGTTTGTTTATTTTAGTGTCAACGTGGGGTAACTGTGAGTTATATAATCTAGAGAGAACAAACCTACCAGGTTTTAGCCTTCTATATATAAATTCCTTTTATTATTTTATACTATCAAAGTCAAAATGAATTCATGTCAGTTCATAGTGAATATTTCTTAATAAAATGTAAATTTTTCTCCTTTCTTATTTTCATCAAATGACACTTTTCCAAATGTAGAACATGAGCAAAAGTTTGATGTTTCATATAATATTTAGGTTCCGGATAGGAAAAGCGGGCTCGAGCATCCATACATCTGTCAATCTCCGGAAGCTTGTGACAACCTTTATTCCTACTTATTTATAACCCTCCTTTGGACGTGACCGACATTCTGTGACTCGGAGACGAATGAATACGTAAAAATGTTGCGTAGCGCGTTGCGTAGACCCGTCGTAGACAGAGCTTAGACACGATTTTTCGCAAGCTTAAGGAACTTTTATCAGAATAATTTTGGTTTCGTTTCATATTGAATTCAGAAAGCATTAAATTATGCTATTATTTTGCTTTGTTTTCACTTCTAATATATTATCGCATTGTAAACGAGCTTTTGTAAAGCTTATGCACTGCCACAAACAAACGTCGCTTCATCATTATTTCGTTCGCATATATTTTAAATAAATATACTAATGTTTCACTGGACTCTCAACGAGGAAGTAAGAAGTTTCTTCGGGGAAATCCTAGAGATATTATTTTATACGTGTAGCAAAAAATAGCAGTCTTGCGAATTATGTAGGGTGACAGGCACTTGTTATTTATGGAATTTGTAGATGAGGCAACAATACTTGCAAAGCCACTTTATGTACATTTGGCTTTTTTTTTTACAATATTTGAGTTCCTCCTACTTCTACCATTATAAGAAAAAAATGTTGTTTATGCAATGATGGAGGAATTAGCTAGCAAAGGATTAAGCCTACGATGCCGGGGTGGGAACCCGATGCCTCTATCCACTCAGCTACTAACTGGTAATTTTGATTTTAGCATTTGTAGGTGAGCCCATTACCGAGATATATAGTTGTTTCAATTTTATTTCAGTTTCGAATTTATTAAGTGGAGTTCTGTTTTATTGGGGGTTATTCGTTAATAACTGTTGAATTGCCATTTTTTCAATATTACATTTTTTTCTTGTAAGAACATTTCCTCTATTAACGTCCTTTAATATTTTGCATCAAGTACCAGTCATCCTGTTTACGAGTATTGTTTTTATGCGGGTACATTATATAGATGCCTTAGCCAAGAAGTTTGAAAATCGAACTTTGTTTCGCCAAAGAAACGAGGAGCCTTCGTCTTGTAGTTACGTTGATGTATTGCCCAAGTTTAGTTGGGGTTTGCTGACCACACACTTTCAGACACCTTTGTGCCTCGTCACCAAACTGTGCACATTCATTAATAAAGCATTCATCGAGATAGTGAACTTAGGCCACCTCGTCCTAACGGGGTACATTAAATATCACCAGGAGGATGTACGGATTTATATAGTAAATTTATTACCGAACTAACTAGCCATCACGCCTTTTGCTGCAGGGGTAGGCAGAGAAAATGCCCTTGACGTGGCATGGCTAACCTCGTGTATAGGAATCACTTGATCGTACCACGTTTTCTTTCTGTGCCCCAAGCTTATTTTACCATGAAATAGCGCGTCATGTATTCTCCGACACTCCGTCCATTCGTAAATTAAAAAAACTCTTTTAAGTGCGTTTATATTGGTCCTGCATTACTTCAGGATCTCAGTTCTCTGCCAGTTCCGTGCCTCATGCCTCAGATGGCGCGTGACTGGCGTTCACAACTAGCAAATAAGTAATTTTACACTCAAAAGGACAATGTTTACTGTATGGTATCAATTGTGACTATTATAACACATTCAGGCCTTTCCATTAATGTTCAACTGCTAACCTCACTTTTGACATCTATCTATCCCCAATTGTTTTTCCTGCTTCCACCGACTTTCAATGTCCTTATCAGCCTTTCTGTCTCTCACGAAAATAATTCTCCGAAACACTTTCTTCGAGAATTCAATTTATAACCGAACTTTGATATTCGTCTAAATACATTCGAACGTTTTTGTCATCTGTGCGCAATTAAGAGGGCCGTTCAGATGGGAGATGACTAAATGAAGACACGCTAGATAGCTATAGCCGTAGCTGTGGCGTGGAGTTACAATGGGTGGAGTCAAATAACCCAGCTTTATACTACAAGTGTTGTATATTGTAAAGTGTGGTTTTGTTTTACTAACAACTACGAGTAGATCAATATTTACAAAATCGTGCGGTTGATTCTCAAGCCTGACCAAATTGAAAGATGATGGTAATAACCCTCGCTGTGGCACACAGTTTAGTAATTTTACTTGACCCTATTATGAAATTAGAATATGCTGTGGCGTTTTGTGTATTTTTTACGCAGAATAATAATACTGTGTTCATTGCTCGCCGCTAGTCGCTAGTCGCTAGCCGCTAGCCGCTAGCCTATATCAGCCGTGGATAATGACCCGAGCCACCTATACTATATAGGTACTAACATTAACACTAACCAAAACCACCCAAAGCCATTATGTACGCTAATATGTCACAGATGCGGCGGACAGGACATGGTACAACCATTCTGTCCCGCCGTAATGAAGATACTTCATTATTTTTTTGCAATCTTTAAACATGAGTGGAAGATGATTTTAATATTGCCATGGAGAGATATCACTACGTTTAATCGAAAATTTTCTGGAAATAACTTAGGTTGTGCAGAGTGAATATATCTGAATAGCTATGTACTCCCCAGCCTTCCTCTACCTGTTCTCCTCACCCACGCTATCTCAAGCCTCACGGCATTGGAACGTGGACCTCTTTTGCGGAATCGCATAAATTACAACAATTATAAAGATAGTGACCTGCCAAGCAAGTACGCTTCTGTATATTATCTCTGTACACAATATAAATACATATTAATATGCCATGGATTATACGTAGTTATTAATAGGACAGAACCTAGGAATTAAGATTTTGTACAGGGCCCTCGAGTAGAGTTTTCACAAAAACGACGTTATACAAATTATCCAAATATTATTATTATTTTATAAATATATGTGTAGTGAAAATTCTCCCACACTCTCCAATCTTAACATGGCGGAAAAACGAAAACATCAGGAAAAAGGTTTTCTTATGGATAATTTTAGCCGCCTCCGCGCCGATACAACCACTACGCAAATACCTGGGCTGTGTTAATATATTGCTGAACAAGTCACACATTAGAACAACTTACAGAACCCTTCCCAGGCCTTTCTAGTACGTATTTCCCAATCCTCTCACTCCATGTTCCCCAACTTCAAACATCTTCATAAAGTATGTGAAAAACGTGGGTATTCCGATACTGTGATTACCGCCGTAAACATACGACCGTGCGGGTTTTGTGGGTACCTAGAATGTAAAGCCAGAGGCATTTGTATGGAGCATGAGGGCGTGTTGATAATTGAATTACCTTTGGTGCGCCACTGAATCACCGCAAGAAGTAGAAGCAGGCAGAAGGCAGAAAGGAGGCGACCCACAATAATCCGTCGGGAGATCCAGCCTTCCTGCCTAGTACCCAGTACCCGGTACCCGGTACCTTTAGTGCCTACGTTAGCCCGGTACACTTTGTAAGATTTGAGGCTGTGGTACAGGGGTTCTCGCCACTTTTGTGGTCGGAGTCAATTTGTGATTTTTAGATGCACTAGAAAACTCTTTTTTTTCCATATTAAAACCTGAGTTGGTCGATTGTCTTGTAGGTATGACGCTGGTTCATCAGTCGGACAGATTGAGTTCGATCCTCGCGGCGGGTGCTGACTTACTCCCCTTTCAAGACAAATTTGTTATGTTTAGTGAGAAGGCGTGTACTATACATTTTGCGGGTTATAACTTTTTTAATTTTTTTTTTAAATTAATACCGCACAAGAGTCTCAACTGCTCCCAACCGTCTAGAATCAGTGAGACTATGGCATCCCCGATAGGGGTATATTGTGAGGCTGAAGGTATTGGGGAGGGGAAGGAGATGAGGAAGGGGAAGGTTGGGAAATACCTGGCTATTCAGATCTGGTCACCAAACACGGCTAAAGCTATTTCAAGCAACGTTTTAATTCTTAATGGTGGTCTTTCACCAGGGCGATTCTTAGAGTATCTATCACTCTGGAACGTGCCGCAAATATAACATATTTTCTTTTATTTCAATTAAATGTGTTAATTGACACATATTAATTAAATTTTTTTTTTGCGCACTCCGGATTCGAACCCGCGACCTCTGGATTCGTAGTCGAGCGTCTTACAGGCCGTCATTTGAAATTTTAAAAAATCTGCATTCGAAAGAAACCGTTTTAGTCCTCAGAATGCATTTGCATTTGCAAGTGCGAAAATGCTTACTTCATAATTTTAGTAAGTATCTTCTAGCCAAGTGAATTGAAAAAATAATCGAAAATTATTGTAGTATTTTTACTTCCACATACCTGCCCTGTGAACATTTAATGCTCGGTAGATAATCTTTCTTTGCGTCAAACCTTTTTTATAAGCTCTGATTCAAGTGAATAACAGATTGGTGGTCAAGTAGTCCGATGTATCAGATTCCCATGATAGGGATGGTGATGAGGTAATATCAGGAGTTATTAATTGATTTTTCGTAACCTGAGAATGTAAGTCTTTGTTTAAAAAAAAAGAAAGCACATGGATTTGTGATTGGTCAAGACTTGACGAGAAATGATATTTAGGGTTGTGCTTCTTCGATAATACGATACTATCGCAAAATAAGCAAACGCCTTTCTCTTTTCTTTGGGTAAAACGAAATTCTCAGAATTCACCATGTAAATATAAATTACTGTTTTTTTTTAAACTTTTTAATATCTATGTTTTGGAACGTGCTCAAATAAATAAGTCTGCGGGACCTGTGTTGAGAGCCCCTGCTGTAGTATAGCCTCGGGAGCATCTTAAAGGGTAGCAGATTTATCTCCGTCATTTATTTTTAAAGGCGTTCCTCCGTCGCTCTCTGTCAGGCGCTTTTAGGAAAAATGGTTCATACAAACACCCTTAACAATGCATGTGATATATTATTACGTAAGAAAAGATAGGTTTATTTTGAATTTGGCGCAAGAAACCCTTATTTTGAAAGAATGTTCTTTTATGGACTAACTATTAGCTGCTGTTCGGCTTTCCCGAGTTTCGATATCCCTTTATACACACAGGGTGTCTTGTCTTATTTATTGACAGGTGTTGCGAGCTTGGAATAGTTACGTTGAACTATAAAATTCAGATAAAAACATTTTCACTGTTATATTTTGCCTGAAATAATGTTTGTTTGCGAACAGGAGGTAACATTCATTCACACATTTTTAAAGGTAGTTATTATTTACCGACATCAAATTCGAAAAACAAATTACAAGGATACGTTGAACAAACATAACATATATGCCGTTTAGTCTCATTTGTCCATAGTTAAATGGGAATGTTAAAGCTCTTTAACTCATAACGGAAACGATGTTGCGAGATGGAAATAGTTACTCTGATCAAAGTCCAAGATGCCAGAGCTCTCCGCTCTGGCGTCTTTTTATGTTTTTGGAGCCAATATTCTTCATGGTTGTTTGTGTATTTTTGTATCCATTATCACCAGTAAACAGAAGAGTTTTTTTGCAAAATAATTAGGGCTTGTAGAAGCCATTCTGGCGGCAATACGCCATTAGGTCGTGGGGAGGAACACATTTAGGTATTATTAAAGGTAGAGGGGGTCGAGGGAGGTGGGGGTAGTGTCCCTTTAAAGTTGTAATTTGTGTTCTGACATCGGCATTACTCGGGGAACAGCACGCAGCCTGCTCGTTAATTCATTTGGCGCAGCATATTTTTTGTTATTCATGATCCACTATCATTTTCAATCTCTGCATAAGAATTTCTTTCTTTGCCTAAACATCGGGGAAATGTCACGAGTGTGCCTTATTCTGAGTTAGCAAGTGGTAGAACAAGCACAGTCTGTTCTACCGGCATTTGAATGGAAGATGCTCCCTGGGTCGGTCTTGAAAGCCAGATTAATTCGCGTGTGTGTGCGAGATATACTCCATCAGCTGATAGGCATAAACCTTTCCATTTGATCTGTACCTTTATGGATCATAACGTCAATTCAATGAGCTGATAAAGTCAACAGTTATAAATAACGTAAATAAATAATGTGCGGTTTTCCAATAACAAGTAGTATCTAGTAGCCAGTAACCAATAAACATGTTGTAACTATTTAATCTGCTATTGAATCTGGTCAATTAGAGTTTATCCTCCCTACAGCCCCTCGCCTCTCGCCCCTCGCCCCTCGGCTTCGGTGTTAACCTAAACTGTGTTTGCTTTCGGCCGTTATTGTGTCGGTGGGCGGCCCTCGGGGGGCTGGCGAGGTGTTGGGCGGGGGCCTGGGCGGGAAGTGACGGCAATGCAAAGCGGAGGTGGGTAAGGGGCAAAGGGCGGTATGGTGCGAGCCATCTTTAATAACGGAAACTATTTAAACGAACACGAAAGTATTTTTTGGCCACCAAATTGTAAACGGTAGTTTTTATTTATACACGTCATTGTGATCAGTGGGACTTTAGCCGGAATGGTGTGAGGCTGGATGAAGAATTGAAGGAGAAGAACCAGGCAACGCAATGATTAGTACTTCGGTAACAACATCTTTTTGAAATCGAGTTGAATATCTTTTCATTTAAACAAATTATTTACTTCAGCACTACATTTAAGATCCAGAAAAAATCATGGACCTACATCATCTGCATTTCTGAGAAAAATTGAAAACTTTCAGTGCGGGCACAAATATGAGACGATAAATAGAAAATCTTAAAACTACCTTTCAGAAAAAAGTCAAAATTCGATGTATGGAGCTATAAAGATATTTGACGAATTACCAAATTATATTAACCAATAACATAAGGTAATCAGGGCTGTCTATAATAACATTTTTTTTTAAATTCATGTTTGAATGTTTCAATGTGTTCAATTCTTTCATCAAGTAGTTATAGCTTATTTTTTCAATGGGTGGATTCAGTTTGTTTATAGTTAGTATATCTAAGAAATCTGTGTTCGATTTTTTGGATGAAGTCGGAGTGGATTTTATACTTAGGGTAACCCAGACAGAAGAATTACATTCAATATTATGCTAAGAAATATAAATTTAAGGATTGTATTAGAACATGCGTATTACTATTGCATGTACTATTTTGAAATATTTTTTTCGTAAGGCTTTGTTTTTGTTATTTGAAGAGCCGCACCTGAATCATACTTAACATTCACCCATATTCAAGTACGCAATCTTGCTGTACCCACTGTACCCGCTGTACCCACTGTACCGCCGCACCGGCTTGGGTTTAAATTACATTCCGTTCCGAGTTCAGGAAATGTTCCGAGGGAACATGAAATTTTCAACATTTCAAAAATACGCGAAAAACCTTTTTCAGGACAGTGATGTGTTGTTTTCTTTCTTCTCTCTTTACCCTTATAGTATAGGCAGTGGCTGTAGTTATCTATTCAACTACAGGCCCTGCAGACATTAGGTACTACCCTCAAACAGTCGGATGTATAGCTACTTTTCAGATTGATTTTCTGAAGAATCTTTTAAACGTAAAGAATGCGCCTTTAAAATGCATGAACGTGTGGGGCATCAACCTTGGAGAAACAATGTATGGAGAGAGATCTAATTCTTTTTACCCAACCTATACAAACTTGCGATAAATCACTTTCTCCGGGTTTTTACGTTGTACACCATGAGAGAGAAAGAGACAACAAAATACTCACACCGCTTTTATGCACTGTAAGGACGATCTTGGTCTCCCACGTCTCCAGTGACTCCGCTCACATGTTTTCATATGCGACTAAACTTGACACAACTAAACGGTTTTTTTTAGGTTATATGCTATATTTTTGTTAATAACAATACTGTGAAAAAGTGGTTATACGAATAAACTAAAACATTATGTCCAGGTATGCTATGAATGGATGTATAAATACCCAAGCCCTCGTCCTAGCCACGCCCAGGTCCACCGAGTTCAGTAAAAATCATCAAAAACTGACTACACTGCCTTGGATAGGTACCACTTTATCTACTCTAAGGCGTCAACTGCTATTCTTTTTAAACACTCGATGGTTAAATGTTTTACACAGCGGGGAGATTGACAATTCATTCCTACACAGTGGAGTTCTTGTAACATTCTCTCCCGTATTCCCAGCGGAGTTTTCAGGAAACCAAAGTCTAGCTCATTTGAGATTGAATCACACGTAAGACGAGGGAATGTGACTTAATTAAGTATTTCACGCAATACAATTTTTATCTATAAATATACAATACAGTCCAATTAAAACTTTGGAACGGTAATTTTTGGTGAAATTAGCTCAGATATTATGTCGAAAATTTCATCATAAACCACGGAGCAATGTTTTCCATCTGTCGTCCAAATATCAAGAGAGAATAAAACAAATTTGGAACTTTTTTGGTCCAATTATTTTGACTGGACCGGTTTCACTAGTCTGAAGATGGCCAAAATTTCCATCAAATAAAAAGTGGAATAAAAGTTACAAATTTGTTTTCCATCTGTCGTCCACCACGAATTAACAGTTTCAAAATTAGAAATAATAGAGAGCCAAGACTTGTAGTGATTTAGGATCAATCTGCATTTGCGTAAAAGCGTTTATTTGTTTTCAACTTCGTGCAGATGCCGAATTGTTTATTGTGCCTTTTCGCTGTATAAGTAATATCTTGTTTTAGAATTAAATTATTCATATTGTTATGATACAATTTTTTTTCCAAATCTAAAATACATATATTGAGCGTGACAGCAGTTTCAGTTTCTGAAAACAAAATTGTTCTAACTTTTAAATATAAATCTGTAGCTTAATGCTAAAACTACCAACGTCGAGATAGAAAAAGGATTCACCAATGTCGATATTGACTGCCTTATAATAACAGTGAATTCATATAGCGCAGTTTTGTGACAGTTCACCTCAAGTGCTTTAGCAAGAATGTATGGATGGAGTGTTATATTGGGAATATAATTATTAAACGAATTAGAAATTTTCCTTTTCAGAATATTAGTAGTCTTGACTCAATGCTGTAGAAAATTACTGATTTTAATAAAAATAAATCATATTAATCGTATCACCAATAATTACTCCGTTCTAGGCAAATGGCGTTGTAGATATTACCAGTATTATTTTCGAAGTAGATTGTTTATTTTTTTGCTCGGATTCTGACACCGTTGTACTATATTTTGTATGTTTTTGTACTATCATTGAAACAAACACAATTCCTACAACCCTTACTTTCTTTTTTCTTTACACCTCGCATTTCCTCGAAGTCCCTGAGTATAGTTTGTAGGGGTCTCAATCCGGATAGAACGAGGGTGTCCTTGTTTACTTTCGTACAATTCAATATAATCCCATCGTGCCCCAGCTGCACGACGCGACGGGGCGCAGGGGGCTGTGGCCGTTGCGGGCCCCGCTAATTGGAAGTCCCAATCCTGATAGTCTTATGGTCAGACATAATAATACGATATTATTCACTGAACACCTTCCGCTATTTCGTTTATACTCGGTTAAGATACAAAAAAGGTGTAAGGAATTACAATTTCATATAAAAATGCTTTGTTATTTGAATATAGGTTCAAAGATTATGGAACCGTGTTAATAAGTAAGAAAAAGGGCAATTTCTGTGGGAAACACACTCCCTAGAAATTGAACAAATATAATTTTCTTCCAGAGGAGCACAAACCGAGAATATCGGAACTTCACCGCTGTCAATTCCTCCATTACCCATCTTCGCCTCACCTGGTTTCAACTAATCTCGGTTGTATTTCACCAAAATCTCGCCAATAAGCGGTTAGTAGCCTAGTTGGTAGATGCGTCGGGTTACCACTCCCAGTGGGCGGGGCGAATGTTGGTATAATATGAGTCAAACAGCCACCAACTATGCATCAATTTAAAGAGTTTTTCCACCAGAACAGTTGTTCTATCAAAACTTAAAATATATATTTTAACTATATTTATATATATTTTAATCCTGTAAAGGTGGTTCAAAGATTGATTATTAAAGTAATACTAAAAAAGCCATCTATATTCTCAACAGAAACACTTTTCAAAATATTTAAAGTTCCTAAAATAGAGGACATCTATAAGAAACAGTCAATACTACAAACTATCAAAGATAATCTTTCTCATAATCTAAAAGTAAATTCATCTTTAAGGTATAAATATAACATAAAAATTCCTTTTTTTGCCACTCAACAAAATGCATAATAACTATCTTTTCAAGGGGATAAATAATTTTAATAGCCTTCCCGACGAAATAAAAAAAAAAAAATTCACCAACTTTAAAAAAAAAACTAAAATCTTTTTTTTCTAACAATTTATTAAACTAGAAAGCAATAACTTGTTTCTATTGGAAACTAATTACCATGTTGAATTATTAACAATGTAACCTCCAACGACTATTAAAGACACATTTTTCTAAAAATATCCTATTTTTTTTTAAACTCCTACGCCAAGCTCAAGAGCTAGTTCTCTTCTTTGGCATAGTAATACAAAAAAAAGAAGTTATAAACATATCAAATGTACTATCAAACTTTATATCGCTAAATTACAATATGTATTATGTTTAATTTATATATATATGCTTTTATTATTTAATCGAATTACTTTTCTTCAATATTATTTTTTTATATATTTAAGTAACTATCCATATTGTGTAACATTGATATAATTTCTATATATATGTAAACTTTTTTTTCTTATTTTGTAAATAAATAAAAAAAAAAATAAAAAAACTCTTCGCGTGAAAGTTGAACGTTGCTACGTTCCTTCTCACTCTTTCGAAATTCACGTTATAATGAACATCACTCCTCTTCCCCCCTCTTCCCTACCAACCATATTCAAGTTTTATCAAAATATTGTTTCTCTTTATTTTCAACTTCATTTCAATTTCTCACGTTCAAATTGTATTCACTTAGACAACCTTCAATGTAAATTATCTTTTCATTCAATTCTTAAAATATAAATCGATCGCTAAAAGCAATCACCTTCACAGGGTGAAAGCTAAATCTAATAATTAGAGATTGTAAAAACAAAACTAGGTATTTGTGAAATAAGGTTTTTTTAATTAGTAACAATGTTAGAGTTCACTCACATTTTTTAAAAATGTTTCGTTCTGGGGATCTTCTTTAAAGCAAATGAATACCTTAATATATTTATTTATTTACTAACGCCCTAGTAGGCTTTTACAGCAAATTTGTACAATATATTGATGTTGACAGGTAAAGAATTAAATGATAGTACATGATACATTAAAAAAATAAAACAAAAAAGTACAAGTTTCTTGAAAAAATCAAAATAAATATATAACCCGTGGTAAAATGCAATATACAAATTACAATAATACATATAAAAGCATAGAAGAGAAAAATATTTATTCACTATTGTCTGGTAGATTCGTATATTTCAGTGAAGTATTTGTGAAGAGTTCGTTTTAACACTAATACAGAATGACCAAATATTTATTTATTTTGATAAACGCCTATTGGACTTTTACAGTAAGAGCAAACAATATTATATATTAACTTTAAAGTAATAAATCTGTTTCTCAATTTTGTCAATTTTCCAAGCCTTATTCATAATATAAAATGACTTACACATTGACGCGTCGCGACGGTCTCAACAAACAGTCGGTTGTGCAAATTGATCACTTTGCATTAGAGCTTTCCCATGTTTCGTTTCTAAATTTTTATCGTTTTGATATTATGGGTAAACCCTTATCAATTTAATTGGAAATATAGTTGTGACATATTTAACAGATCTAATGAAAAGTGACCAATTTGCACACTCAACATTGTTTGTTGGGATCATCGGTTTTGCTGGCCGTCGTGGAAACAAAGGCATTTTTCAAGGGGCAGCTAGGTGAAACAAAGACACCCGAGTGCACTTGATCTGAACAAGGAATAGTGTAGGAATAACAGCAAGCTCTTTACTGAAGAGATGGATGCTCGTCCTACTTAACTGGTTGGAAAAATCTATTTTACCCATTTAAACTTTTTTTTTCTGTATTTTTAATTTCCCTACAATTTTGTCAATTTATATAATTTTTATTTTGTAGAACTCCACCAACATGGTTTTTTTTTATAACACTAATAAGGATTACAATCAACATTGAAATTGAGAAATTGTGTTTTGCACAGCCGGCCCTTCTAAGTTTCAGCGGACAACATTGTTTTTATATGGGCCGGTACAGGTAATCGAAATAGTGAAACTGGTGTGTGTGTGTGTGCTTCCAGCGGTAGTCAATGTGTTTTATTGCGGCTTTTATATTCAGTTTTATAGTCTCGATGAAATGATGACGTTAATAGTTTCAATACGCCTAATGGAGGATATCAATGAGCTAACTACTACTAGTTACTGTGGTGATCAAATTAGATAGAAAAGATGTGAAAACTGGTAAACAGGTTTGTCGCAACTCCGTAGTGGCTGTCTGTCCTCTCTTCATTTGGAAATTTACGATTGTTTTTCATAGGAACCGCTTTCTTTATTTTTGTGTAATGCTGCACAAGAGTTACGACCGAAGCCAGTGAAAGTTTGGAAAGTACTAAGCTATTATTTGATCACTAAAAACAGCTAAAGTCATTTCAAGCAACGCGACGTTTATATTTTTATTATTGTTGTCACGCCGAACTTTAAATGACTTCTAGATTTGTAGCCGAACAGCTAAATTATCTACTTTACGGAGGCCGTCATATATTATATTTGTCTTTATGATTTTAAAGATATGTGTTGTGAATACATACCTAAAAAAACCTTTATTTATGACTTGCAACAATCGGGCGCTAACGCAGAACAACATTCAATAATTCATCGCCTACATCGATCGGGGAATCAATATTCTCATATCGATGACGCTACGGTCTGCGGAAGCTTATTATCATACAAAAGTAGAATTAAACAAAGTTTGTCCACAAAGTACCAAAACACAAGTCTATGGTTTTTTTTTACGTGAATACCGCACAAGAGTCTCAACTGCTCCCAACCGTCTAGAGCCAGTGAGAGTATGGCATCCCCAAAAGGGGTTTGTTGTGAGGCTAAAGGTAGTGGGGAGGGGAAAGAGATGAGGAAGGAGAAGGTTGGGAAGTACCTGGCTATTCAGATCTGGTCACCAAATGTGGCTAAAGCTATTTCAAGCAACGTTTCAATTCCGAATGGTGGTCTTAATACTAAGAGTATCTATCACTCTGGAACGTGCCGCAAACATACTATATTTTATTTTTATATCAATTAAATGTGTTATGAAACATATTATTTAAATAAAATTTTGTATTATTTTTTGTCACACACCAACCAATAACTATAAATATTTCCTTTACTATATATTTATATATTTATATATAACATATTTTCGTCTGTTTATTTATTTATTAACTACTTCTTTAGATAAGTAATTTACGTGAAAACGTTAAAATATATTTTTTGAAATACATAATATTATTTATTCCACAATATTATACAACAAAGTTACCGTATTTTTTTTCTTTGCCCCTACTCAGCAGTACCTAGAATTTTGAATTATTTTTTATCTTTTTATCTCTTGTGTACATACCTCTCACTTATAAATTTAATTGTACTTCTTTATGACATACTTATATGTCAATGAAACATGTTTGTGCCGTATATAAGTGTAAAATAAGTAGACTTTAATCAATTTAGTACAGGTTATCTGAGGACTCTATGACCACTAGACTGGGCATGTTCGTATGATCGTTTATGTGTTGAATAAACTCGATTTTCAGTGAAAACGTAATATATTGTAATGCTAGCATGTACGTAATATGCACATACACATTGTAAACTAAGATAAGGGTTGTTAACAAATCGGTAAATTTAGTTCCCGCTAATGCCTCTGCTGTTGAATTCAAAACACTATTAACTTCCTCCTTTCCATCTAACTCCTACATCCTATGCTGATAAGGCTTGCTTATATTGAGTCATATATCTTTAAAGGGTTGACGGAGGTGGAATATTGCCCAAGTTGTTATTGGTAGTTCGAGCCTTTTTATCTTCTCGCACCAAATCATCCTCAAACTAACCAGTTCCGGAACAGGCGCTAAGTACCATATTAAACTATTTACAGATTAATCCACATTGAAGCATTGGAATGTCCATTTAACTGTAAAGAAATAAGAAATCATACCATATTGTGTTTTACATATTTGTCCGAATCTCGTGCGAAGTTGGATGGTAAAATGGAAAGTTAATAACTACTAACGAACCTAATTATCTACAGTTAAGTTCATTCAAGAATTTCGTACCAAAAATACATACTTCAAATTTTCGTTCATATGCCTTTTTAAATTGGAATCCGCCGAGTTAATCTCATCACAAAAATCGCTTAAAATGTGTAGCCTACTTTTAACATAATGTTTAGGAGTATGTTTACACGTCTTGATACGCCATTAAATGCAATAGTCTGGCTTTACGCCGGCGCCAGCAGGAGGCACCGAGGCAGAAGGCAGTGAGGCAGTAAGGCAGAAGGCAGTAAGGCAGAAGGCAGTAAGGCAGAAGGCAGCAGCAGCAAGGGACCGAGGGTCGTAAATAATTTAATCTACCATTAAAGGAAAAGCTGTAAATCTTGGAAATATTCCCGTTCCTCGGAACTACCTCGCGGGTGTAATACTTTTTATTTACTAGACAGTTAGACGTAAGAAAAGTTCACCTTCCACACGGGATCGAAAGCAAAAGTGAGGGAAATGTTTCACGCCGTTTTAAACGTCAGCTTTTCATTGCCACCCCTGGCCTTAATACCCCAGTCCCAGTGGGCACCGCAACACCACCCTCACTCCTCACTCCTTACTGAGACTTCTCACTTCGGATCGGTTTATGCGCCTACTATATTTATATTATATCTAATTTATCTATTCCACGTTACATGGATATTGGTACTAAAGGTCTATCTAAACGTAAATATTCAAAACACGGTGTTTACTTTAACATTGGACTAGCGACTACTACTTGGGCGAATTTTTAATATATTTTTTTATGTTCTCAAAATCATTTTACACGAGGATAAAAGAAGAATCAATTACGTACCAAATACTAGTCTCGACTGCGAACCGAAGTCGAAGAAATCAATGAGTTCCTTGGAGTACCTCCCATTGATTAACCGGTAAACAAACACAGCATCCCCACGGATGCCTGTTGCAAAGATTGCGATCCGTCCTCGTCCGAGTCGAGAGAAGGTGCCACTAAACTGAGCGGCGGGGCGCACTTTCGATTTGCACGAAGCTCAGCAGTTGTGTATTGTTTTAGTGTTTGCCATAACTCTGGAATAAGCCTCTATACGGTACGGATCGCTATGGCCTGAATTTCACACTCGCTAAACGATCGATATTTCAGTTGGTAGGTACCGAACAAGCCTACATTATAATGGTTTAACAATGCAGACGTGTCTCGGCGAACTGCGGTCCAATCAATTTTTTAGTTATTTGCAGTTTTCTTTCGCCGAAAGCTTTGTAATTGGTGATTATTTATTCTGTTCGAAAACACATAATTGCAAATGGCTACCCATCCCGTAAAATATTTAACGAGTTGCTATCCAGCGACCCAGTGTAGCCTGGATAACAAAAAAACCTCAATTGTTTGACTCTGTTCAATTTGGATTTATTTGCAACTTATCAAATAGTTTTAGTTTTTGTGTTATTTCATTTTGTATAGACCAGGGGTCGGCAAAAGCGGCTCTTCGGACATAAAGTCCAATTTCACCTCATCTCATGCAGACTTATAACTTATGAGTTTATGAGATAGAGCCGCCAAACAAACTTCGACTCATACGGCATACTCTCTACCACTCTTTAGCCCTGTGGAGTAACAAATTCACAGATCTGACCAGCCGCTTGGAAGAACTCGAAAGAAAGAAATCTAATTAAATTTCTCAGCACAAGTGGATAGCTATAAAACCACTGCCTAAAATATAAACAATAATATTTGATACATGGAATAGTTTGCCTGACACATATGACGCGTTAAAATAACTAGCTTTTGGTATTCTCAGAATCTTTGGCTCTACATATATATGCGAACAAACATTCTCAACTATGAACCAAATAAAAAATAAACTCAATTACTAAAGCAGAATAACGGATGAAAATTTAAAATCATGTATTCAATTAAAAATAAGTAGCTATTTGCCAGATGTAGTAAAGTTATAAAAAGCGATGCATGGATACCGTTCTAGTTAAAAAAAAAAAAAACTTAAAATTCATATCCCATACATATGAATATTACATATATGTGGCTCTCTGGTACCTTTGTTATCCTGTTTCCATGACAATTTGGCTCTTCTCACTTGACAAACTGCCGACCCCTGGTCTAGACTATGAAGAGGCGACCAGGATATTGTATTTCGAACACATGAGGGATGTACGTTGGACATTCATTAAAAAATCGTAACATGGGGACATTTAAGTATGCAAATTCAAAACAAAGATTATTAAATTCAAAGGTTTCGTTTATTACAATAAAAGAAGCTTTCTATAAGCGTTGTATGTTTTATGGATATATAATATAAATGGAATAAATTTTTTCTATTTTTTTTCCACCACAGTAATAATCGCCTATTTCCTTTCCTTGATAAATGTCTCTTTTAGCTTGGCATTTTTCAGGAGGTAAAATTTACTGGATTATCTCATCCCAAAGATAGTTCATCGACATTCCACGTTTTCCGGCCATTTTCAAATTTTCCATTAATTTACATTGAGCTGATTTTGACCCCACCCTTGCTAGAATCTTTCCTGGAAAATATTCTCCTTCATAAATAAAAGTTACAAAATCCCCCACTTGATATTGGGAATCATATTCAATTTCTTTTGGAGATTCTTGCAGTGAACAATTGTTAGCCGATTATCCTGCTGTAGCCCTATGGGGCGTAAATAAATAAATACACATATGCCTAGCAAACGCGTTGTACCTTGGAACATGTTCGAGGTACAACGCGTTTGCTATGTCTAAGGTACGACCCAATTTTATAGACACATAAAGTTATTTCAAAAACACAATTACTATTTCACACAGGGAACATAGTATGGCAAATATTAAAAAAAAATAATAAAGGAAAAAAACTTAACGAAAATTTTCAAATTCACTTCACATAAACACGCGCGGCGTTTCCCCGGCTGAAACTATCGTCAAGTGGCCAAGTAAAATGACACCAATATACAGAAACATGAATGAGTTCGATGAACAACCATGTCCAAGGTAAAACACCTTCCCCTGGATACTTTAAAATATTACGTGACAGGGGAAAAATAAAAGGAAACCATCTTATATCACGCTGTATCCCTGCAAGGCCTAAATAAGTGGATATATTGTCCTCGCACATTAGCACTAAGTCAAAAAATCCTTATTTAAAAAAATCGTCTAGCCTAGATTATTGAAAATAAAGGTAACTAACTAACTAACTAACCATCACGCCGTTTCCCCGCAGGGGTAGGCAGAGAGGACGGACCGCCATATAACTCTGTCTTGGCACACACTTCTTGCTTCATTTACATTAATACATCGCCTCATTCATTCTCTTCTGTTATTCTGACTCTTCACATGACCCGATTCAAGTATTTGATTTACTTGATCGTGCCATGTCTTTCTCGGGCGTCCTTGACTTCTTCTTCCATTCACTTTCGCATCATAAATTCTTTTCACACTCATTTCTTCGTTCATTCGCTTTACATGCCCAAACCATCTAAGCGTCCCTTTCTTGATCCTAATCATTACGCTCACATCAGCCTTGCATTTTTTCCGGATATCCACATTTTTAATACGGTCATACATGGTTTTACCTCACATACGTCTCAAAGATCTCATTTCCACAGCATTCAGTCTACTTTCATCCTTCCCACGCCAGTTCCATGCCTCACTGCCATACATCAGGGTTGGTATAAGCACTCCATTGTGGACTGCTAGCTTCGCTTCTTTGGACACTTTCTTATTTGCGCCAACAGCGTTCAGTCCTCCATTAATGGAGTTTCCTGCATTCACCCTTCTTTCAATATCCTTATCAGCCTTTCCGTCTCTTGTAAACATACTTCCTAAATACACAAACTCATCCACTTGTTAATTCAGTTAGGTAGTATTTATCATTCACACCTATATTTACTCTCTCTTTCAAATACCATGGCTTTGGACTTACTTACATTCATCATCAACTCATTTCGCATACATACTTGGTTCATCCTAGATACGAGAAACTGTAGATCTTCCATACTGTCAGCAAAGGTTATTAAGTTATTAATTATTGTTATCAAAATAAAGGTTATTTTGCAAAAATGATAAGCGCTGTTGAAATCTTTTCTTCTAAACTTTCTCCATTGTTTTATTATTTCAAAATGGCAGACTAAAAATATTACGAACGCATCAGGGAGATCCATCTTCAATCTCGGTTGTTCGGAAAGGTAATCAAATTACCGTCAGGTCGAGAAAATGTGAAAATGTCGTGTTTTAATTAAAATTCTGGACGGGTAACGAAAGCAATTTTTCTGGAGTTTTTGTAGCGATTCAAAACGGAATACATTATTCTTGAAAAATCGTTTTGTTTCCAAGATACAACATCGAATGGCTTATTCCGATTCCGCTATTTCAATGAATAACTTTGAATAAATGATGCTTTTAGGGCTGTTTTGAATTTATCCAAGCCGATCTTACATATCTCAAGAAGTATTTTAATAAGCGTTAAATTTCTGTATCAAACATGACAGGCGTCGGTGTCCGCGGCTCTCCGGTCTCCGTGCGGCACGGGGCCTCGAGGAGTGGGGCCGTGGAGTACTGGAGCACTGGAGCACTATCGATGAATCAAAACCTAATATTGAATTTCCATCAAATGCCGTCTATTTTAATAATGTATGTCTTTTGGACAGGTGATTTGAAATACAATTTTGTTTCACCTACTAATTTGTCATCTGACAGAAGTAAAGAAAATAGACTGTTTTTCAAATGACACGGTTTTTACGGAGTTGACTAGCATTGTGACCACCTTGAAAGAACTACTTTGAACAACTACTTCTTTTGGCAGCAGTTCCTATTTCATTCATTGTTCATTGAAAAATACTTCAACTGAAGTTGATAGTTCATTTTAGCGTTCATTCATTTCATTGAACAAATACTTCAAAGGAAGTTAGATTACAAAGAACTACTTCAATTTTCAGCAGTTCAGTTGTGAAGTTGAACTTCAAAGATTATAAAGAAGTAATTGAAGTTGGACTTCGAAGTATTTCGATCTAAAGGAACGTGATTCTTTGGGAGTTATTTTCGTTTTAAAATTTCTACCGACTAGTAGTTTTGTTTTGGCGAGGAATTAGTTCCAGTTCTTTTCGGTTTCAAATCCTTACCGTGCTTTTTTCGGCGAGAAACTAGTTCCAGTTTTTTTCACTTTCAAATCCCTACCGACTAGGACGTTTTCGGCCAGGAACCGGTTCTTAAAAGAACTGAACAAATAACCGGATAAATTCAAGCCTCTTTTTTGCGAGTTCGACTTCAAATGAAGTGTTAACTGCGAAGAGTTCATTTTAAAGAACTAGCAATTCGTGAAGCATTCACAAAACATTGAAGTTTTTCCCAACGCTTGAGCTGACACATGATGGGTAAGTGTAAGTACCTACCTATGTAATAATCGCAAATTAATTTCAATCCATCCATGAAAGAGCGACGTTCTAAGATTTTATTTCATTTTTTAATTAATAACTGGGCAATTATTTCAGTTGAGATGCGTTTAAGTTTATTCTCTTCTGAATTTTACTAAAATTATTCAGATTTGACTGAGAAAGGAAAGTCGATCGGCCGCCCGTGTGCCTCGCCCAAATTGCACACAAGGGCGCAGCGCCTCTGTTTCCTACCCATTAATCAAAGGTAGCTACTTGCGTTTATTACTTCCCCAATCCCTCTATGATGTGATGAACCATTAATAGCCAAATCATAACTCTGCCCCTAAATACAGACCCGTAAAAGTGGAATTAGAAGATGAGGTAATGACCTCAATTCACTCGGAGTTATTGCCCATCGTCGTGACATAACTGTTATTCATTTCGGCGGTTACTGTAATTTTCCCACTATCTTTTATGGCTAAGTATCTTTTTGGTGGCTAAATTAATATGTTATTTTTATTTATCAAACGGAAAGCTTTGATGCTTTAATTAAATAATTTCCTGAAAGTTGGGAGGATAGTGCGATCTTACATATCCCATCAAATATTAGATAATACATTGTGTCAAATGATCGACATTAGGTTCTATATATTATGATGTAAAGACATGCGACGGGCGGCCGGCGTCAAGTGCTCATTTCAACGTGTACGATTTCGCTCGAGTTGCTCCGATTAGATTGTCTTCATTATTATTATTATTGACGCGGGTTATTTAAAAATTAATTTGATAAAATAACAACAGAATACAAAGTATTGTCAGTATCGTCCTGGTGAGAGACTGCTATGATAAGTAGAAATGTTTCTTTTAATGGCTTTTGATATTTTTATTGACTAGATCTGAATATCCCGGTAATAATAATAATAACAGTGAACTTACATAGCGCAGTTTTGTGATATTTCACCTCAAGTGCGCTTCATACTAAATTAATTATGCTAGTAAGATTAACTAAGAAGGAGAAAATAAAACATGATATGTATACACATAAAAACTATCTGAAATCATGATCGTGATCATAAATCATGAGAGAAAAAGGTTCAGATATGGGTGTAACAGTGCATGTGTACATCAACAGATTAAAAAAACAATTTACCAGAAGCTAAGTGTATAAAAATTCAGATGAAACATATGAATTCATATTAACATATTTGTCAAATCAAAGAAAAGGAAATAAGTTTGAGGACAGTGAATATGTTGGTACTTAAAACATTAATATTCAAGTATTATAAGTAAACGATTCTAAAAATGCGAACAGTGTAAATATAACAAGTAAAAAAGAAAATAAATATTTTATGACAACGAGTATGTATATGGTTTTCAGTAAATAGTGAGGACATTGAGTTATAATGATAATATGTAAGGAGAAAATAGAAACACTTACAAACCTTACTTATAAACCTTCAGCTTTCTCTTTTCTTTCTTCTTCTCCACTTTCCCCAAACACGGCAAATGGGGATGCCATAGTTTCACTGGCTCGAGCACTTTAATACTTCACTGAAATATACGAGTCTATCACATAATAGTGAATATATTTTTATTATTTAGTTTTTTTTCTTCTATGCTTCTATATGTATTATTGTTGTTATTCTTTTATTTTTTTAAATTATATTGTACGTATTTAATTTTTTAAATTTATTTTTTCAAGATGTATGTACTTTTCTGTTTTATTTGTTAATGTATCATGTACTTTCATATAATGCTCTACCTTTTTCAAGATAACTTTACTGAACACATTTGTTGTAAAAGCCCAATAGGGCGTAAATAAATAAATTAAAAGAGCTAGAAAATGTATTCATGTAGTTATATTAGCTTTTTATATTATTTGTTTGTAAAACAATATCATATTGCTTAAAAGAGTCGCAATTTGGAGTAACTTACCTCCCGGCAGACTACTTTCATCTCGGAAAATGGAATTTTGCTTGTTAGTTTATCAAAATTCTCCTTACGCAGCCCTTCTATCTTAGTATTTACGTCTCGATTTTCTCACTTCATTTTAATAAGCTTTAAACAACACAACATAGTTTATGAAGATAAACTATGTCGTTGAATTACCTTACCAAGACCAGCTCGCAAACACGTTTAAAATAATAAAAATAGTCCTTGGCTAAATTTTGGCCAAATATCACCTAGCGCGAACATTACTTAAAACAAGTACTTTACTTTGCTTCACGCGAAGGCTTTAGAAAATAAACGAAAACTGGCATTTACATGTCTGCACTCGTCTGCGGATGTCGTGGGCTGTGAAAAGGTTCAGACTTCTGGGAAAAAAGTTCTTTGTTGATAGCATGTTGGTTTTCGCATTTTAGCTATGTTATACAGATAAATTCAACTAACATTTATTAATTAAAAAAAATTTACAGAACAGTCCAACTTTTGATTAATGTCATATCGGTGTAAGAGAATGCCCGACATGATGATGAATATCAATGAAATATGTGCGCCGAGAGAGTCGTTTGGCGCTCCATCCTCCTCGATAGTGGTGTGACGGTTAGTTAGTCAGGTACATTTCATTATTATGATGAAACAAAAAATTTATATTATTATAAAATATCAATCTTTAAAATGGATAGGAATTCCACGGATATTTCACGCCCAGAGACTTCCAATAAATTTATGAAAATGCGATTTTCAATTATTTTTGGCATTTGTATTCCCAGGGCACAATAAGAGCAGAGAAGATAAATCCTCCCTTGCGCACTTCCCGTGTCCCGCGCTCCGTATGGCGTATAGCGAATACCGTAAAGCTTATAGCGTATAGCGTATAGCGCATAGCGTATACCCGCCCGGCAGAACACAGCTCTCGGGTCTCGGTTCACAACCTACCAACCTACCAACCAACCAACCAACCCTCGGAATAAAGCAATAAAGCAAGGACACGTGTTTTTATAACTCGGGGACATTTTAATGCCACGATCTCTATGCCGAATCCGTTTCTGTTCCCCGCCACGAGTCGAACAACACGGTTTACTTTTGAAATTGTAACATTGTGATGAGACATTTTTTGGTGATATACATGGCCTGTTCAAAAGAAAAGGTGAATTTTGAATTTTCACGGACTGTGTACATTCGATTATCGTTTTTTTTTTGTTATGTTGGTACACATATGTTGGATTAGTGGTTTGTTTTTGACAACTGGAAAGGTTAGTCACGTTTTTGTGTGTTCTTCGATTTTTTTTACTTTTGAAGAAATGGATCAAAGAATAAAATCCATGATTTGTTTTTCGACAACTCCAGGACGTTCATCGTCATTAACATCTTCTCGGCCTTCTGTAAAGCGCTTGTACCACTTATAAACACTTTTTTGAGACAAAGTAGACTCGCCGAATGCCACAGTCAACATTTTAAGTGCGTTGGAGCACTTTATTCCATTTTTAACGCAAAATTTAATAAATATTCTTCTATGAAAATAAACACGAGTGCAGCATTTGAATAATATTACGGTATCATCTAAAGTGGATTTTTTATGTTTTAAAACCTCCATGGAAGAGCAGTAAACTCTTTGCCTCTGGACCGGATTCAAAACGTTACGTGTGCAAATAAATAGTGGTTTTGTTTTTAAAATGGGTTACATCACGCAGGGAGTTAAAAATTTCTGCCTCCTTTCGAGTGAAAGATCTTTTCCAGACCGACATCGCTTCAAGTTGCTTTAGCTGTGTTTAGGGACCAGCTCTACGTACTTCCTAAGCTTCATCTTCTCCTTCCTCACAGCAATCGCAGTCGGCTACGGACATTCGTTTTATGTGACTTCTTCATAGCAGATATCACAATACACGTAAAGGTGGTTACACTGGTTACGGTAATTACAAAGTAATTAATGTCAGGTGCAAGAGATAGAGAAGAGCCACACCGCGGACAGAGATGGGGTGGGAAACAGAGGTTTGCCTTGACATTTGTCTGTATTCATCAATGACTAAAGGTCTCAGGAAAACCCACAAAAGCGACGAAACGAAAATAATAATATCACGAGAAGTATAAGTAGAATAAGTAAGTCGAAGTGAAGAAAAAAAGGAAACAACAATCAACATTTTTTATGTAGACATTTCGGGATCATCAATTCGGTCAAATCGTAAAGAAAACATTACCACTGCTTTGGGGTTGAAGAATGTATTTTTTTTATTTTATTAAAGTTCTAAGCACGTGGCTATATCTGATAAGGACATCGAATGAATCTCACGAATCCTCGCCTTCCAAATGTTCTGCGGTCTCGGTGGAATACGATACAAAATGAAGTAAAAAGTTAGGCTAAGCTACAATATTTTAATACCACTATTTTCAATACAATATTTTCGACTGACGATTTTTTTTTCTCCATTCGAAAAACTTTAATTATTTTTTATGAATTACGATTCGCGGTACGCGTGTCAAACACGTGTATTTTCTAAATTAAATCATCATAATACATTTCTTCCTCACCGGGACGATTACTAGCGAGGAAATACTCATTTGACATGATACAAATTGTGTTAAATGTTTATTAGACAAACAATGTTTTCAACGGAGAGAAAATAAGAAAAATAACGGAAAGTTAACACCAAGCTTAAACTTTTTTGGATATATTTTAGAAATAGAAAAGACAAATGCTCATCGAATATTCGGAGCAGGGAGACTATGTCAAAATCTCTCAGTTAGTGCAGCTGGCGCCCCGCTCAACACTGATGGAAAGCCCCCTTTGTTCGCGGTGGTATCGAACTTCCCAAACGTAGCTCTCCCGGTTTGCTCTCGTTGTATTAGCCCGCTGATGACATAACTGCTTGGGATGCGTCGCGCTGGTAGTCAGGGAAACACAAGGCAAGTGAAGCATTCACTATGTTAATGTTAAGGCACTCGTGTAATTAACCTAACTTTCTGCTCTACACTCTCAGCGAAAACATTCGTGAGAGATCTTCAGTCTTTTCACTCTTGTATAGCGCAGTTGTTGCTTGGTTTATTATTGGCTGTGAAGAGACTGCACTTACCCATTTTTAGTACTTTGACCCATGTCAAAAAACCGATACTGGTCGGACTAACATGTAAATGACACACATCTTTCTGCTGCATCGCTACATCTCTATAATACAGTACAGTCAGTAAAGAATGAGGTTAAGGGAGGAGAGGGGTAAGGGGAAGACAGATCTGGCAGGATTTAAGCCCCAGGTGTTTGCTGCCACGTGTCACAACTGAATATAATATTCACATTCACAGCGGACAAAACGACTTAACTCAAGAGCGAAGATGGATCTGACCAACGGTTGAACAACCGCTATCTGACAACGGACAGTCAGAATTACTTTACAGCCCAGGTTGTACTTACAAGTATTACAAGGGTTGTATTTAACAGAGCACGAAATCAAATATGATTCCATGACCAAAGATTAACCCTTTGCCATTGTAAATAATGTTTAAGCAACAAAAGTTGGTCAGCAGTTTGTAGGTTATCGATTTCTCAGTAAAATGTTTTCTTATCTGGATAAAAGCTTGATATGTATTACTTAAGTAAGATATTATCATCAGAAATCATATTCTAGCAGAAATATAAAAAACTAACAAACTAACCATCTCACCTTCCATTCACTTTCGCATCATATATTCTTTTCACACTCCTTTCTTCGTTCATTCGCTTTACATGCCCAAACCATCTAAGCGTCCCTTTCTTGATCCTATTCATTACGCTCACATCAGCCTTGCATTCTTTCCGGATATCCACATTTTTAATACGGTCATACATGGTTTTACCGCACACACGTCTCAAAGATCTCATTTTCACAGTATTCAGTCTACTTCATCCTTCCTCTGCCAGTTCCATGCCTCACTGCCATACATCAGGGTTGGTATAAGCACTCCATTGTGGACTGCTAGCTTCGCTTCTTTGGACAGTTTCTTATTTGCGCCAACAGAGTTCAGTCCTCCATTAATGGAGTTTCCTGCATTCACCCTTCTTTCAATATCCTTATCAGCCTTTCCGTCTCTAGTAAACATACTTCCTAAATACACAAACTCTTCCTCTTGCTCAAAGTATTCATCATTCACAACCATATTGCACGCTGTTCTCGTGCTCTCTCTTTTAAACACCATGACTTTGGACCTACTTACATTCATCATCAACTAAATATAAATATACAAGCACCGATGTAAATTTGTCAATGATAAAAAAGTTATTTTGTTTATTCGATTATATTGTTATAAAGAATAATAGTAACCTAACCCAACATGTTGCTAAAAATAATGCTATTTATAAGTAGTACAAAAAAAATACTAGTGCCTAATCTAAATTCCAGTAATCAAAAAAAAAAACATTTTTGCTCAGTAATAATGTTTTGACAAATATGTTTAAAAAATTGCTTTCTTATGATGGTGTATCACTTACCATATGTCGTAGGAAATTTTGGTAATCAAAAGAATATTTGTGATAATTTAAATTTCGGTATTTTAGTTAAAGGCTGGGTAGTTGGGTAGTCGAAATAAGTTGGGGAGTTATGGTTCTCGCCAACACCAACTTTTACTTACGCTCAGGAAGAGGATTTAAGGTAAAGTAATGATGTACCTAAACTTATTTTTTATTGCCCCATTTTGTAAAATATCACCTTAAAGGCGCTTTAAAAAGTTAAAAAAAGTTATAAACTTTTATAAAATTACTTTAATACTAAGCTTTCCACAAAGGTTCCACGAGGCGCCATAAACTAAATGAAAGTTGGTTATTATTATTTGCAAAATAAAAACGCTGGCAAACCATCTACAAAGTTATGACCATTACGCTTGGGTATGTAGGGAGAGATATTCTACCCTTAAGGAAAGTCCGGAGTAAATCTGTTTGCAGAAGGGACGAATCGACAATGTAGGCATGCCAGTCCCCAGCCGAGCTGTTCTAACTTAATAAGTTTTATAGCTCCACAGATCACGATACAAATGGTGCTGTTGTGCAAATTTCACAACGCCAGAGTTAAGGGAGTGAGTTTTTGCTGTTTCAGATCACAAGTTGTTCGCTTTAAATTTAAGAATCTTGCGATTTTAATTTTTATATAATTTAATTGAATTAAATTTAATATTATTATTATTGAGTTCTGCTATTTTCAGTTTTTTTATTTTTAGTGACAGCTGTTTCGGCGTTTAAGGCCATTGTCAAACTGTGGTTAGGCCACATGGAAACGACTTATTTATACGATTTTGGGTTCTCATGTGATTACTAATTACGGTAAAAACCAAATTGATAATTACGGTAAAAACCCAATTGTCTTGAATTATTCTGTGAGGTACCTAACATAACAATCTGTTTTCCCCATTTTATTTTAACGGCAGGTTTTTCTTTATTGTTTAATAATGTGATTGACCATTGGTTTTTTCCCCCGTTTATGAAATGAATTGTGAATCTATTTGTTAAGAACCTTTCTTAATCATTCATTGTATTATTTTACGAAATGATATTTTTATTATTAGGTATTTTTATTTTCTTGAACATATTAAGGAGTGGAGATGAAATTATTTTTGTTTGATTGTTAATTAATGTTATATTTGGATCATTTATTCTTTTGTTTATTTCTAATTGCTCAAGTAAATTTAATCTAAAACCTTTACTTTCAATGTGTAAAGGCGTTGGCTCGTTATTAGCAAGAGGGACGTGGTTTTTCTCGAAAAGATGAGCTGCAAATTTGGATTCTACATTATTATTTTTAAAGCAACGCATATGTTTAATCAATCTAGTTGAAAAAGTCCTTCCAGTTTGTCCAATGTATGTGGCATTACATTCGGTGTGGCTGCATTTTAATTCATAGATTCCACTGTTTTGAAGTTTAACTTGCGATTTTAATTTGAAATTATTATCTGTGTCGCAGATCTGTTTTCCGCGTAACCCCAAAGTAGAACTAATTCGCCAACTTATATTGTTTTTGGTTGTTTAGCTCCACTTGGCGACTTGGGGACTTGGCGAGTCGAGGTCAGGGATCGCGCCGCACGCGAGACGTGTATGGACGTGTTTAATAACAATAATAGACGTGTAGAGCTTTCAGCTTCGTGCTGTACGACATTATAGAGAAAGATCACGCGGCGGATTAAACCCACAACCATATTAATACACTTCCAACTTACCTATTCTCTCGCGCTACCAACTACAGTGCAGAGGTAAAATGCACGGCGTAATTTTTCTCCTGGCGCTGATCAATTTATAAACAAAATATAATGCCAAAATTATAGCTTTAAGAAAATCTGTTAAGTGTAAGTGGAATTAACCTGACCTCCTTTGAAAAGCTAAGACATTTATCCTCCTCAGATTATTTTATATCGTTGAGAATGTCGATTAAATAATCTAATTTAATTGACCGTTTGAAAATGCCTTCGGAAGGCGACACAGCTGTCACGCATCTACATAACTTTATCTCGGAAAACTTTTAAACTTGATGAATTGGTAAAAAAATTTATGAATTGTATTTCTTATAATTATCAGAATAAGCAAACACTTTGTGGATTGACATGATTAATTTAATAAAAACACACTTTGTTTTAATCCACATTATTTTTGTATGAGTCTACTAGTTTCGATTCTGCTGAATCTTCATCGGGACTTAAAAATATACTGTATTATATTTTTTAATATATTTTATATTTTTAATATAATTATATTTTTAAGTCCCGATGAAGATTCAGCAGAATCGAAACTAGACCTATACAAAAATAAAGTGGATTAAAACAACGTATGTTTTTATTTAATAAATTGTATTTCTACCTGTGAATAAGTAGTAAGTCGAGAAAAAAATGTAATGTAATCATTTGTATCGGAAACACCGTGCACTGTGCACTGTGTTCTATAAACAAAGAAAAATACGACCCCCTCAGGCGGAGCTTTGAGCCCGCTCCACCTTAATGTAGAAACTTCATCATTTGGATAAGTCAGCTCGAGCAACTCTGAACAACCAATAATGAGGCTCACCAACCGAACAGCCAACTTCCCAAACTAACTCTTCTCGTGATTTTTCATGATACTCGGAGAGATTTCGTACTTTTAGAGTGAGTTGTGGAGTCGAGGACAGAAGTTTTCTCCCAGTTCACCCTCGCCCACCTTTGGACTTGTTAGTTGTTTTTGCCCGCCGCATCGGCAGTTCTACTCACTTTGCCAGACCTAGTTAGGAAGGTTATTCCTCCAACTCTTCGCAACTTATCATGCTTCTTTTTAAATATTTATGTTTTTAAATTTTTTTTTACGTGAATACCGCACAAGAGTCTCAACGGCTCCCAACCGTCTAGAGCCAGTGAGACTATGGCATCCCCAATAGGGGTATGTTGTGAGGCTGAAAGTTGTGGGGAGGGAAGGAGATGAGGAAGGGAAAGGTTGAGAAGTACCTGGCTATTCAGATCTGGTCACCAAACACGGCCAAAGCCATTTCAAGCAACGATTCAATTCTGAATGGTGGTCTTTCACCAGGGCGATACTTAAGAGTATCTACCACTCTGGAACGTGTCGCAAATATACTTTTTAATAATATACATGAATTAAATGTGTTATGTCACATATTCATTAAATAAAAGTTATTGGCGCACGCAGGGTTTGAACCCGCGACCTTTGGATTGTAGTCGAGCGTCTTACCACTCGACTATGGAGGCTGTCAAATGTATGTATTTTAAATATTTCGTTATTATTGCTGGCAACATAAAGTTGACTTTTTAGTAATAAAATTATATTTCAACATAACCTTTACGGACTCGTACCTGACCTGAATGCTCTAATTATCTAGCAGATGTTTAAAATTAACCAGTCTGAATATGCCCGTACCCCGTAGCAGTGTCAAACCGGTCCGGTCCCAAAAACTTATAATAACCGATCACACATAACTTCCAACCAGTCAAATTTAAGAAACCTTTCTACTAATGACAATAAAAGTTTAAGACAGAATGAGGTGAGTGATGTTGGTGTAATAAACGCGTAAAGCCCGGAACCCTTTGCATACTGAGGTCTCAACCAAAACGGTTGGCCTATTTAAAAACCAATTGGGTTTTAGAGTAATTTACACCCTACTGTCCAGACATTTAGCTATTCTAGCCCCGTCAAGTGGAAACGAACAAATAGCCGGAAGCCGTTTCCTGATAATTTATTCAGGAAAACTAGAGTTGACAAATCCGTTTCATCTCTGTGTAGTAGAAAACATAACCTTTCTGGGGGTACAAGCAAAACGGGTCTATTTCATTTTCCACGGATGTTTCAATTAATTCAAATATTTGGTTTGGTTTAGTCGAATTTGTCTGACATCTCATTTTTTGGTGGAATGTTGGAACTTTTCAATGCAACTATTTTCTAAAAAAAGGTAACTAAAAAAATATGTAAATTATTGAGAATATTTTCATACTTATAGAGCAATCATGTTGGTACCTATAGCAAGTTTACGTGACACTGTCATCAAAAGCATGCATCTAAACTACGTGTACGGCCGAACGTTGGAAGAATTTTATCAATCATCATTACTGCTGTTCACACACAATAGAGATGTTTATGCTTTTTAATATCATACCATACGGTAGTTCCAACTGCCCCTAGCCAGTGGAGTTAAGGGATCCCCATCTGGGGATGCTTTGAGGCTGAAGGAAGTGGGGGAGATTAAGCAGAAGGGGAAGGTAGGGAAATACCTGGCTAACGGTAAAGCCAAAGTGAAAGGCTCAACTAAGTCAGCAAGCTATCGATATGAAGTTGAGAAGCCACGGTCTTATAAATCCCCAGTATCACGTTGTTGATACCTGTATACACACGTTGACTAGATACACCGACGATAAGTTCCTGCTTCTGATTCGGAAACTTCTACTCAGCTGCGGCATTCAGCACCAGCGTCGCCCTTCCCGAGCCATTCGCGGGAAGCATCTGACGAGTAACGTGATACAATGTTAAAACTAATGTTGAAACTAGTAGAAAAAGGAGTTGACGAAGAAAAGATAACGCGAGGAATCTGTCCAACTTTCTAGGAATGCTCTGAGTTCGGAGTCAACTCATATTGGGTTTAATTAAATTGAAATGAGAATTAAATTCGACTAGTTTCCTTTGTGAGTACGTACGTATGTACGTACGAGTGTGAGATTTTCAAAGTCGAAACTGAAGTTAATCGAAATTATCAAATTTTATAAATAATCTTTTGAATTTCCTACCTACCTAATTAAAAATTTACCTATATTTTTTTTTAGACGTCCTTATTTTATATTTAAAACGTGTGTCGACATGGAAACACCTCTCGACTCTGGGATTGGTGGTAGGTGGTTGGCGGTGCCGTAATCCCCGGGTTCCGGGCGGGTGTGTGGCGTGTGACGTGTGCGTATGTGTGTTGTGCGGGTAACGTATGTCGCGTGACTAGATAAGGGATAATATGCATAAAACAGATGAAGTTTTAATTGAATTTCAGCCCCTGTTTACGTGGCTACAATAACATGTGATTATTATGGGACTTATCTGCTAAGGGTTGTTTATTCGGGAGCCCCTTCCAACAAGAGTGCGTGTACACAGTATATGTATATATATATATATATATATATATATATATATATATATATATATATATATATATATATATATATATATATAGTATACAATATACGACAGCTACTCGATGTTGCGATTGAAGGACTATCATAATCATCACGTTTTTTCTTTGTGCTGAAATTGGAATATCAGCAGGATGAAATTTCTCCTGTCATCTGCGGCACGCTTTATTCATTGTTCTCATGGCGCTGGTCACAATAAAGTTGAAATTTGTAACCAGTACCATGTTAGTGGCGGGAATGCACGCTGCGATTTCTCGGGGCACATTACAAAATAAATGTCTGTTTAAAATAAAAACATATTTTGTGCATTTTATACTAGAATTTATTTATTTATAGGTAGCTACTTAAATCGATGTGTCAACTCGCTTTTTCTTACGTCACATGAAATTGGACCAACAATATGTATGGAACTATTTCTATGCAAATACACGTGTTCGATCCAGAAACTGCGATTCAGTTTTGGAAAGACGTGATTGAATTTGAGTGGACTGTAAAACGATTATACTTAATGAATGATTTGATTGTATTTGTGGACAAATAATAAGGGAAAATTCATGCCAGCTTGCTCACCTGTTAGACGTCTGCGAGAGGGCACGAACTATCTGCCCGGGCGATGAAAAGTTGAGTGGGGCGAGTCCTCCAGAGACGGATGCGAAGCGAGGCGCCGTCCCTGGGGGGTCCGAGCGATTGTAGGCGACTAAGATGGAATCGAAACGCGCTGCTATTGACGTCCCAATCTTTGTGTTTTGCCGGATGGTGGGGGTTATCGGTTGTTCAACACACTTTACGTAGTCATACAAACAGAACAAACTGGCAAAATGGGAAGGTAGGAACTGGACAAAGGGTATTGTTAGGTTAGGTTAGGTTGATTTTAGGATCCAACAACACGTATTTAATATAGCTTTTGAAAATTGAAAATAGGTACTCGTACAATGTATGTGTTCGATCCGGAAACTGTGACAAACGCCAAATGCGTTTCAGTTTCGGATGAATGGTGAAATTATAGTGAACTGTAAAACAAATACTACTTGATGGAAGTTTCGATTGTATATTGTGGATAAAATGAGGATTTATGCCAATTTACTCACTGATGTGTCCTGCGGAGACGGCTTACTGCAGCGAACGATGGAAGGCGAATGGGGCGAGTGCTAAAGCGTGAGGTCCCTCGATGTGCCGTTTTGTGCGTTTTTATGCCGATCGAGGGCGGCACCTTGACAGTGTGCTTATATGGCTGTTCACAGTGAAATTAAATAGCAAATTGGTAGGATGGGTAGGATCTGGATAATAAGCAAAAGGTAAGAACCTAGCAAGTTGTCTATTTGAAATCCAACAGTATGAAGTGCATTATTCTGTTGAACTTTTGACTTGATGTAATTTTACCTACATCTCTTGTTGCCAGATTTCAATTTGGTAAGGAAATTTACTACTTTTAAAAAATTGTACAGGTACCACGAATATAGTACCTACTTAAAATATTAAAATTTACATTATTATTATTATTCACATAAAGGTGATGAACAAATATGTTGAGATTGTGCCGAATAAAAGTGTTAAACCAAAATTTAAAAAAGTCGCTTTTCAAAAGAACACTTTGAAATATTTAATTGAATTATTTGTTCGAGTGGTTTATTTGGTGTGAATCAATCATCACTATAGTTATCGTGGTTATACTAAACGAAAGAGGACACAACCACTCCTGAAATGACGTGGGTGTGTTTTTCACAAAATTACAATTTTTGCCCTCATAATATTGTGATCTAGGTAGTCTCCGAATATAATACACCTACTGTGTAAAAAATGGCTATTTGATCTTGAAACATTATTCGAAAACTATTTGTTAAAAATCACGGGATGTAACTTGACTTGACAAGATAAAAACTGAAAATTTCTGTATCAACAGAATCCAAAATAGTAGTTGATTTACATTTCAAATATGAAACAAAAATAATCGTCTAGTAAAATATATTATAGGTAGGTGCTTTAACCGCTTGTCGGAATTTGAAAAGTTTATTTTTAAAAATTGATAATAGGAGATTGAAAATGTCACACTCGTACGTACGCAAATAGAAATTATTTATTTATTTAATTATATACGTCCTTATGGGCTTTTACATAACAGTGTAATATATAACATTAAATAATAGTGACATTTAAATAACATAGAGTAAATAATTAGCACCAAAAAACATAAGTTAGTTAATAGAAATATTATAATGCAAAAATTAACAGTAATATTTTTGAAAGAGGTATGCTATTATAGCCTTCTTGTAAATATAGTTAGTGCAGTTGAATATATCTACTGTTTCAGCAAAAGAATTACCCACTGTATGCAATCTAGGTACAAGCGAGTATCTAAATGACTCAGTCCTGATATTATTGTTACATTTAAAAATAATTTTGGATCGTGTGGTTCTGTTAGGTGTATGAAACGTAATTAAGCTAAGTAAATCAGGGCTATCTCTAATACCATTAACGATTATAAAAATAAAAGTCAAGTCGGAAACAAGCCTCCTGTCTGAGTGTGTTAATAATTTTAATTCTTTCATTAAATAATTTAAATTTATAATTTCAATAGGTAGACCGAGTTTGTAGTTGACGTATCTTAGAAATGTATGTTGCAATTTTTCAATGGAATCAGAGTGGATTTAAAAGTTCGGGAACCAGTGACACTATATTGTGTAATAGACGATATAAATGATAACATGACATTAGTTTAAGTTTGATGTAAAAGCAATCTTTACCACAAGCGTATGTTTTCATTTCAAAGATTGGTTACACAAGAAAATGCTGAGCCTCAGTTGACATCAAAATACAGTGACAGTGAAATATCGGGAAAAGCATTATCACCATCGAAACTGTTCCCTGTCACGCGCAGCCTGCAGAGCCTCGGGAGGAGGGGGTGGCTGGCGGTAGGTGTCGGTAGCGCAGTTAGCGGGAAGTATATGTTCCAACTAGATAAAGTCAAAGAAATAAATGCCGATGCTTCAAACGAAATTACAGCTCCCCTAAAGCCCGAACTCCTACATGGACACCCAGCCCTACGGGGACTTTAACTCCTGTTTTCGCTGTTGCTATTTTGTACATTATGTATGTAGGATACAGTCCCACTGGCTCTAGAAGATTGGGACTCTTGTGCGGTATTCACACAGTGAAAACATTTTTTTTTTTTTTGATTTATTTGATTTATTTTGTTACATACATTTAAAAATTACAGAAATAATAAAATAATGAAGACATAACAAAAAAAATCCCACATAGGCAAAAGCCAGTGCGTGGGTATACTAATTCAAATCATAGTTATAGCTCTCTATAGTTACATTTTACAGTATAAGGTACGTTTCAAATTAAGTAAAAAAAAAAAAAAATAATAATAATAATTAAAAAAATAAATATATATTATTGTTATTATTATTTTTCTTTTTGTCAAAATCCACAACAGATAAGTTAGTTAATTTTTTAGAATTTAGCACTTATAGTATGAAAGAGGCTGGTATCTTTTGCTTTTATCCAGTTTTTTATTACATTTTTGTATGTATTTAAGGAAGTTGTATTTGAACACTTAAAATGTAATGAAATGAATTATACATTTTTGGGGCAATGAAGTATGCATGTCTCTGCGCAAGTCTAGTTTTGCAGAGGTACCTCCAGTACATTATTTATTCTGTTGCTGTAACGATTTTCATTTTTTTTTGCAAATAGTTTACTTCGCGAAAATATGTACTTTAGGCACTGTATACAATAAATTTTCTTATATCTAAGAGATCAGCTTCTTGGAATAATTGTATGGAGGGTATGTAATGTTTTTATGCAACATTATTTTTATTATTAATTTTGAGATATTTCTAATGGCTTAATATGAGTATTATAAATACCCCCCCAACCGATTATTCCATAAGATACTGATGACTGAACCAATGCATGGTACACATTGTATTGCTTAATGCAGGTACTAAACTGTGTACAGAGTTACATATGTGATCGAGACAACTGAGATTCATTCGGCTATCGGTCATTCGATGAAGTCATCCTCTACCTGTCCAGAGAATGTTGAGAATGTGTATAATGCTTATACTCGTATATCCGCTCATCGACAGTGTCCGTATCAACAAATATGTCACATTAATGAATATATATATTTTTTTTACGTGAATACCGCACAAGGGTCTCAACTGCTTCTAACCGTCTAGAGCCAGTAAGACTATGGGTATGTTGTGAGGCTGAATATAGTAGAGAGAGGAAAAGAGAATTAAGGGGAAGGGAAGGGGAAGGGGAAGGGGAAGGGGAAGGGGAAGGGGAAGGGGAAGGGGGAAAGGGGGGAAGGGGAAGGGGAAGGGGAAGGGGAAGGGGGAAGGGGAAGGGGGAAGGGGGAAGGGGGAAGGGGAAGGTTGGGAGGTACCTGACTATTCGAATCTGGTCACCAAACACGGCTAAGCCATTTCAAGCAACGTTTCAATTCTGAATGGTGGTCTTTCACCAGGGCGATACTTAGGGTATCTACCACTCTGGAACGTGCCGCAAATATTCTATTTTTATTTTTATATCAATTAAATGTGTTATGACACATAATAATAATAAATGGATAACTTTTATGGCGCCGTTTTTGTGGGAAAATCACCTCAATGGCGCGTTACAAATTAATGTATCTAACCTGTAATTTATCACTTAAACTTATAACTAATAACTTACAGTTAAGATTTATTACTAATGGCTTACACGTAATATTTTCAACGGTTATATTTTCAATTAATTAAATAAAATTTATTTGCGCACGCCGGTTTCGAACCCGCGACCTCTGGATTCGTAGTCGAGCGTCTTACCACTCGACCATGCAGGCCGTCAAAATAACATAATAAACTAAATAACTAACTAAAAAGGAACCATTCGTTTCAGAAAGTTAGTTTTGGGTCTCGGTTACAAAAGAGTTCGACCTCAATTGAGGCGCTTTTAATTCTCCAACAACTGATATTTGTCTATCCGCCAGATGCAGCCTTCTCGTGGACAAGCTTTTCCTCAAATAATAGAATAATTGAATAAGCCACGTGATATGTGGTATTGAATCGGCCCCCAGGTGGCTAATACTCAATTCTAGGAAGCTTTCCAATCCCCGCAGCTCACAGGCAAGTTAGCACGTGGTAGTAATCATATGCAAATACATTTTATATACCTTCTATCACTCTGAGCAGTGGCGCTCGTGGGTTCAAATTTTGGTGGGGTACATAGATACCTACAGAGTAAATTGATCATTCAAAAAATAAAATATGTGACATCTCGTAAAATGAAATACGAAAGAACGCGAATAAAATGGTGTCAAATTTTGTGTCAGAATTATTGAAAAAACTAAAAAATCTGTTGATTGTTTCCCGCTATAAACAATTAGCGGAGAAAGAAATAGCTCCGATTCCTACATCTCGAAGTAGCGAAATTATGAAACTGACAAACAAGTGAAAATTTCCATGTGGTTCTGTTTTATGAACTATTGACGGGCGTGAAATTTGCGTGCTTACAATCAAAACATAATATAATTATCGTTAGTTGTGTATTTCATAATACCGAATAATTTTTTAAATCAATGTTTTAAAATTATTTTCAGTTTTTTTGTTTTGTAGAAAGAGTCATAAAGAGAAGAAAAACTAAAGTTTATTTTGCTTTTTAATGACAAAAATTATTATTTTCACTAAGTAGGTAACGATTTTTTATATGTTCTGTATACAATTGGTTGGTATGATTACTTTTCAAGTAGTACCGATTGACGTACTGCGATCTATCAAACGAGAAATCGTTCTAATATAAATTATTCTAATCCAATGAAGTTACTTCTTACATATTTTTTCACGAGTTTTTTCATAAGCACCTTCTTAATATATAATAATAATACATAATATGTGTACCGTATCCTTGCTAGCACCCTTAAGGCGCTATAGATATATAGAAAATATAGGTTGATTTAAATTATGTTACGATTTGGTTAAACCGAAACAAACTGAAATTAAATGTTATGAAAACAAAGTTTCTGATAGTGGATAGCCAATGTGGAAACAAGCAGACAACACTAAGCATTGATAGCACAAATATAGAAAGGGTTAGGAGTACAAAATATTTAGGTGTAATAATAGATGATAAGTTAAAATATGACAAACACTTAGAATATATAACTAAAAAAATTGCTAAAAAGATTGGATTCTTCAAAAGGATCAGAAACAACTTGGATCTCAAGACAATCCGCCGTGTATACAATTCTATTGTAACTCCGCATATCAATTATTGTTCTAGTGTTTTATTCTTATGTAACGAAGCCCGAAATAATACACCGCAGGTTATACAAAATAGGGGGATGAGGATGATTTTGAAATGTAATATTTTTACTAGAGTTAAAATTATGTTAAAAAATTTAAAAATGATGACACCCAAACAACACTTAATACATAATGCTTTAATGACGATTTACAAGCTTAAAAATAACATGCTCTATAAATATCTGCTAAATAATAATATATATAATGTAAATATTCACAATTATCCTACGAAGAGTTGTCATGATTTTAGGCTTTCCAAAACGAAACTTGTGTGTACTCAAAACAGCATCAAAAACTTTTTAATCGTCTTCCAAATGCCTTAAAAGAAGCCTGGGCACTTTTCGTAGGATTTGTGCTGAATATGTTAAAAAAAACCCTATGATTCTTAAGATTACTAAGATTTCAATTTATATCTGCTGTATAGAAACCTTATATGCTTTGTTCTATTATTGTGAAATATAAAATTTTTTTTCTCACTAGATGTGTGAAAGAAAATAATTTGCATACATCTAAATAAAAATACAAATACAAACAAACAAAACAATAAATGTAATCGATTTCTTATTGCTGGTTGTTTTCGGGCCACTGTCGTCCGAAAGAAATAACAATGAGAAGTTTTCTTTATTCTTTGTTAATTCTTCTTCGATTCTCACTGATTAGCTGATTTCAACAACATGCTTCTGTATGTTATCTATTCCCCAACTGACCTCCGACCCTTTACGGTTTCCCATGCTGATGTTAATTATGAAAATAGCGGGGTATTTTCCTCCGTTTCTTCTTTTATTTAAACTATTCGAGTGGGAAGAACACGAGAGTGAAATATTTATTAGAAAAAACACGTAATTACAGCGTGACAACATGCTTCGTGTCATTTAGATCGATATTTGAACTATAAGCTTAATGATACGGCTCGTTTATTTCATACATTGAATACGCCGCGGCCGCTGGCGAATCTACCAGCTGATTCGTGGAATGAATTCCTCACAAAGAACATAGCGATATGGTATTACCGGCCGACAGTAATACGTTATGGAAAACCTTTCATTCATTTCTGATATCCTATTGTATTGAGATTTAGGGCGCTTCTTTGTACAAATCCACGTATCAGAAGCATTGTTGGTCCACCTTTCATATTATAACATATTCATAGGTACTCTAGGCCGATTATTTAAAAAAAAAAAAACCACTGTCACTTTCATCAGTATGCTATTACTTGCATCATCTCAGCAGTATCTCGGTTTAAAGTTTATAAATACTGTTTAGAAAATGACAATACGCCATATTATTTGGACCATATTTTCAATTAGAATAAATGAAGCTTAAATGGTGCAACGTGCGATTTTTATTTTTTATATGAATACCGCACAACTACCACGAATACCGAGTCTCAACTGCTCCCAACCGTCTAGAGCCAGTGATACTATGGCATCCCGAAATAGGGTATGTTGTGAGGCTGAAGGTAGAGGGGAGGGGAAGAGGAAGGTTGGGAAGTACCTGGCTATTCAGATCTGGTCTGGAGTATCTACCACTCTGGGCATTGGGCTATTGGGCAATCAAACTAACATCTTGGGATACCGAGTGTTCCTCGCAAACTTTATCGCGTTTAATTTTACTTATTATTCTTATCTATATCTTGTTTGTATTTGCTACACAATAATTAAAAATATAACAGAAATGAATCCTTTTATTATGCGCGCTGAAAAAAAAAACACTTATGCGAAATAATCACCGCTATAAAAACCTGTTAAAATAAAAGTGGGGTACAATATTTGGGTTAAAACATAAACGGAAAGCTAAAACTACCAACGGAAGGCGAAAAGTTATTAAAACGCAAGGCGAGGTGTGTTATTAAGAAGAAAACTGCCTCAATAAAACAACGCGATAACAGACGTCCGTGGTAGTTGTAGAATATAAACTTATTACTGAGGAGGCTAAGCTAAGATTAAAGTTGCCCGAAATAAAAATAATACTTTAACATAACAATATTTCTTTTACTCTCTTGAATTGTATTTTATTAAGGTACAGCGGGAGTGAATATCAAGGATAGGACCTAATACTATTCTGAGGCGGTTTCACAATTCAAGGGCACCTTTACAATATTATTTTTCTTCATAAAAGTTCTTACCTAAAATTACACATACAGTCTCGCAGCCGTTTTTTCATGTGTTATTTTACAATTTAAAAAATACTGTTCTCTATGTACGGGTAATTTAAAATATGGTACGACCTTTGATAATATTTTGGTGTTAGAGATATACAGTGGAAAGTCGTTCATCTGAATAAAATACAACATTTTCATTACTTTTTAATTCATCATCCATCTTTCCATTCAAAATCATTATTGGCTGGGGAAAGTTTTTCGTGCTTTTTATTGAAAGGATATAATTGACATTTTAATTATTAGAAACTATTGAACGCTAATTTTATTTATATTTTGGGTTCGTATGTCTCAGAGTTCGCGTAAATCTAGCCCATGTTACATGAAATAATAATCGAGATTATTAAAAAATATGTTTCTCACCACCACTGGGGTGTGTGTGTGTGTGTGTGTGTGTGTGTGTGTGTGTGTGTGTGTGTGTGTGTGTGTGTGTGTGTGTGTGTGTGTGTGTGTGTGAGGGGAATTATAGCTTTGGAGCCTACCGTCACCAGGCGCTTATTTAGAACAATCGGTGGTTCATTTGAATAAGGTTTCACTGTTAAACTAACCTTGCAAATTGACAAATTATTCCACCAACGGCTATAAATAGGTTTACGTAAATATTCTAGAATTTTTTCATTTATTAATTGATAAATATGAAACAAACAGTACAGTACAAGTTTATATTTAAAGTACATTAAGAGAACAAAAATTTAACTTTAATTTTCACCATAAGTTCGTGTACTTTGTATTTTTAGCTATACCCATACAAATATGAGGGGAAGATGGGGCTATTTGCAGCAGAGGTACGATGCGATAGTCGACCTAAATTTTCCGCAGTAAGTTTTTTAGCAAAATTCGCAACTCGCACGATGGATGAGGGATGACGGTACGGTGTACATTTAATTGTAATTTTCAGTTGCTTCGGTCGAGTTTGATGGAAGACGTTAAACGAAGTGTGTATTTTTACCATCAATTAAAAAACTAACTAACTAACCATCACGCCGTTTCCCCGCAGGGGTAGGCAGAGAGGACGGACCGCCATATAACTCTGTCTTGGCACACACTTCTTGCTTCATTTACATTCATACATCGTCTCATACATACTCTTCTGTTATTCTGACTCTTCACATGACCCGATTCAAGTATTTGATTCACTTGATCGTGCCATGTCTTTCTCGGGCGTCCTCGACTTCTTCTTCCATTCACTTTCGCATCATACGAGTATATTCTTTTCACACTCCTTTCTTCTTCCATTCGCTCTACATGCCCAAACCATCTAAGCGTCCCTTTCTTGATCCTATTCATTACGCTCACATCAGCCTTGCATTCTCTCCGGATATCCACGTTTTTAATACGGTCATACATGGTTTTACCGCACATACTCGTACGTCTCAAGGATCTCATTTCCACAGCATTCAGTCTACTTTCATCGTTCCTCTGCCAGCTCCATGCCTCACTGCCATACATCAGGGTTGGTATAAGCACTCTATTGTGGACCGCTAGCTTCGCTTCTTTGGACAATTTCTTATTTGCGCCAACAGCGTTCAGTCCTCTAATGGAGTTTCCAATTATATTATTTCAATAGTATGTGATGTCGGCACAAACATCTTGCTACAATACAGATCACCAAGAGGAGCGACTCTCGAACTTAAAAAATACACAGACCTCCTCCGAAAATGGTATGACCATTGGCGCATTGGTGTGAACCCGACCAAGAGTGGTGGGCCACGTCAAAATGTACAACAAAATCATACCATGGCAAAAAAGTGCCAAATACCTCGGAGCGACACTCGACCGAAATCTACGATGAAACACACACATTAACGAGACACTTGCGAAAGCGGGACGGAGAGCAAACGTACTATACCTTTTAAATTTAACCGTATCCATTTGGGCCTTCACTGTCAGGCCTCCATGGTCGAGTGGTAAGACGCTCGACTAGGAATCCAAAGGTCGCGGGTTCAAACCTGGCGTGCGCCAATAACTTTTAATTTAATTAATTTGTGTCATAACACATTTAATTCATATAAAAATAATAAAAAGTATATTTTCGGCACGTTCCAGAGTGGTAGATACTCTAAGTATCGCCCTGGTGAAAGACCACCATTCAGAATCGAAACATTGCTTGAAATGGCTTTAGCCGTGTTTGGTGACCAGATCTGAATAGCCAGGTACTTCCCAACCTTCCTCTTCCAAATCTCCTTCTCCTCCACACTACCTTCAGCCTCACAACATACCCTATTTGGGGATGCCATAGTCTCACTGGCTTTCGACGGTTGGGAGCAGTTGAGACTCTTGTGCGGTATTCATATTTAAAAAAAAGGTTGAAGCTGGTTTTGTGATAAATCCCAGCCCTGTCCATAAAAATAACCCTTTTTGAGGAATCTATGCAAATTGCATTTGAACGAAACGGCACCATACAAATATTTTAATTTTATTTTAACAGTAAACCCAACCTCAAAAATAATCTACACATTTACACATCGACAATTGACCAAAACTTACGTACGCTTCACCCATATGGGCTACATCAAATACGAAAAGACTCGAATCATTAATTGTTTTATTGACTCACCTTCTCTGTTGCAACTTATCCAGTTCAACATTCCTTGCCGTAGACGCAGAAACAATGAATTGCAGTTCCTCAATCATCACAATACTAATTATGGGTATAATTCTCCAATGTCCAGAATGTCAAGACTTGTTAACTCAAGCCATGGTCTTGAAATTTTTGGTAGCAGTCTAAATGATTTTTGTCATTCTTTACGACTCTACCGAAACTTTGACCAGACCATGGCTTGAATGTTCTTTCTTATGTATATTTTATCCTATTTTTGTCGTTGTTTCATTTATTGTTATGTATGTGCTATTCCTTCTCTGTTGCTCTTTTTTCCATTTTGTGTTTTATATGTCCTTTTTGTAATTCGACTTTAGTTCGTTAATTTATAAATAAATAAATAAATAGAACGCATTGATTCGACAATTTACCAAAAGTCCCTGCTTCGTCAGGAATAGTATAATTAACACGGACTCTTAAATTCTTCCACCCTGGTTTTTCTAGGTCAATCAAACAATTTTTTTTCTCGAAATGTCAATTCCATCATGAACTAGGAAATAATTAATGATAGGTCAGAGTTGAGAATAGCCCGGCCTGCGTGACGTGAGCGCAGATCTGAAGCCGAACTATCGATTAAATAACGAAACATACACGATACATTACAGCATGGTACAGACAGTACAGACCTGTAACCGCCACTGGTGGGTCGCCTTTTGATTTCCCATTACACCGGGTTAAATAATTCACGAAAGCAGTGCCATTCCGCCATTCTCGCCGCCCACTCACTCGCAGGGCAAGGGCAGTGCTCTTGGACTAACAATGTATGGAGAGAGAGAGCTAATTCTTTTTACCCAACCTATACAAATTTACGGGTTTTTACCTCGTACACCATGAGAGAGAAAGAGACAACAAATATAATACATCGCTTCTATGTACTGTCACAATGATCTTGGGCTCCTGGGTTACCGCGGGACTCCGCCCACATTTTTTATTATGCCACTAATCTTGACAAAACTAAACGGTTTTTTCGGTTATATGATATATTTTTGTTGATAATAATACTGTGAAAAAGTGATTATACGAATAAACAAAAACATTATGCCGGTATGTGCTATGAATGGATGCATAAATACCCTAGCCTTAGTCTTAGCCACGCCCAGGTCCGCCGAGTCCGGTAAAAAAATCATCAAAAACTGACTTCACTGCCTTGGATAGATGCCACTCTATATACTCTAAGGCAGTTCTTGTGTTTTCTTCTGCGATTGAGTCTCGGAACTGAAACTGAACTGCGAAGAGTCAGCCTAGGCACTGAACTATCGAATCATTCCTTCCGCCATATTGATGTCTGTTCTAACCATTGAGCTGTCGCACCATCCTTCAGATCTGACGCACACCAAATCAATGTGGTCAACTGCCACATCTCAGTGTGTAGGTGCTTTGACAAAATCTCATGTTCACTCCCCAATGCCCAGATTTTGTAACCGAATCAGAGCAGATCATCGATATTTTTAACCCAACCCCCCTCATTTAATAAACTATAAGCCAGTGTTTTTCAAAGGAAATAAAAAAAGACGACTTGCGTTATTCGAGGTTGCCGTGAGGCTAATGCATGCATTTGGTATGTATTACTTGGTAAACTATAAATAACGCGTGAGACATTAGCATTTTCAAAACTATCGTTTAAAAGAAAAATGTCGTTTGAGAAAGTGCGAGAAAACGCAAATAATCTAATATATGTCCATAAGAGTTAGTTATATAAGAGATATACTTCGTATTGGTTTGGAGGCCAGAATAATGGCTGATTCATACCAACGTCCGGTTCCGCTCAGTGCCGATATTGTTCCGCAAAAAAACTTATTGATATGGTATGGGAATTTGTGGCAGTATATCCTTCTACCCACCCTTGTGATATTTAACAAATTTAATTCAATAAAACAAACATTTAAATGGAATTCCACCACGAATTAACAGTTTCAAATTTTTTAAACTTTATCACTAAATAATTATTTTATTATTATTAATTATTAAAAATATTATTTAGTGATAAAAAAATGGTTTAAAAAAAAAAATCTGCGTTTTAAGTATTTTTACACTTCAAAATAATTATTTAACTAACTAAGTAGTTAAATATCACAAGGGTGGGTAGAAGGATATACTGCCACACAAATTTGTCTTGCACATACCATTGATATTCATACCATATCAAGTTTTCTTGCGGAACAATATCGGCACTGAGCGGAACCTAATCAAAACTCTCTCGAAACGAGCATTCATCATTTCATTTCCACGCGCGGAGAGATATTCGTATTGTGCTGATTCACCAAACGACCATATTGCCCAGCGCCCAGCGCCCAGACAACCATTTAAAATAGAATTATAATAATACACATAGTATTTAGCCTTCATGGCTATCCAAACCGTTGGCGTATAGAGGAGGATGTAGCATAATCCTCTTAACACCCCGAATAATCTAATCTTATCAGCCAATATAACAAAAAAGCTAACTTCATTTTAGTTGGACATCTTCGAAGTTACAGGCTTCGCGCTTGCCTAAACTTTTCTGCAACCCATTAATTTATCTTGCTTTATTCGATTTATCACCTTTCAGCTACATCCATCTGGCCGTGTGTGTATGTCGTTTATAAGTTCTAGCGCCTCCCAAACTAGGTTCACACCCGTTTCACGATAGGTAATAATATTTCTGTTGCTGACCTCGTTGCCAACCTCCGATTGTCTCGACACCAAAAGTTAAAATGTCCTCTGATGTACCCACGGGCATATAAACCTACTTTAAAAAATGCCACTTTCAAGCTAAAATATAAATGTTGTTTTTATTTCCACCACAATTCCTTTGCATTCATTTTCACGTTCTTTAATGAATCACTCAATTTATGATAGTTTTCAGAAAACTCTTATTATTCACATTTGAACATTACCTCCACTTGCCAGCAGCCAATTAACTTATCATATTCGAACAGTCCTCATAGTTTCCACGAATACAATTGTAAGCTTTAAGGAAAGCGGTTGAAACACAACACGTGGTATTAATTAATGGCTGGACATGTAAACAACCCCGACGACAACAGTTCACTTTAGTTCGCGCATAATAAACTGAACCCAACGTAACCATGTAGCCTTTTCCTCTACTCCCTACTGGACTGCATTGTCAAGAAACTCTATTGTTTCTCAACTAACAAAGACATCGTTATATTCATAATGCTAAGTGTAGCCAAAGATTTGATTAATTTATGTTAAAAACAACTTTAAATCTTTAAAATTTCCCCCAGCACATTCAAGTATATAAATAAGCACATTGTTTGTCGTTTATTTCAAGATATTTGATTCCGATAACTCTTCGGGGAGATATTTGTATCGTGGACCCGCCTGTGCGAAGTTGTCTCTGTTAGACCATAAAACTAACTTCGAATTTATCTTTAAAAAAATGATCAATAGAGTAATGCCAACAGGCAACAAATTCATCAAATTACTACGCACTCGTACATCAGGTACCTCGTTCCAATACTATATTTTTAATAGAACAGTAGAGAAAATATATAACCAACATTAAATAAAATAAAAGAATGCTTTGTTTTAAAACAACAGAATTTATTATGATGAAGGCCAACCGGTTTCGCTTGGATCAAGCTTCGTCAAGGCACATATAATAACTAGGTTGGCCTTCTTCATAATAAATTCTGTGGTTTTAAAACAAAGTATTCTTTTATTTGATATCATGTCCAACCACCATGTGTTTGCTTCTTACGAAAAAAAAAAAAAAAATATATATATATAAAACGAACAATTTGGCGTATTTTCTTATTTTTTGACAGGTAAATGGATATTTCTAAACTCAATAGGTACCTACCTCATGATCGAAATTAAATAGTTGCGTTAAACTTTAAATTCCAGACAGAGAAATCTGCGCAAATTCATGACGCCCGCGATCACCGTTCGAGAGTTTCCAGTAAGAAGTATGTATTTTCTACTTTGAAGTTAACCTTTTAGAAGGTTGTGGGAGAATATTTACCACATAGAAAATTGGGATCTACAGACAGCATAGGCTTATATTTTATTTACCACATAACGTAAGAATGAATCCCGGTGAATTCATATACGGTACCAGTGATAAAATGGAGATATACCAACGATGTCCAGGTTGTAGTCACAATAGATACTGAAAAGGAAACGTATTGTTGCTTGGAAATTGCGTAACACGCACGGAAAACAAGGGCGGTTACAGTGGTTATTGAAATCCCGCGGGATATTCCGGTTGCGCTTAGGAAGAGCCAGATAGATCATTTTTCTTTGAAATCTAAAAAACCACCGGTAGACCTAAAAAGGCGTTTTTTCGGTTCTAGATGAATTGCGTCTGTCCCACGTTGGGATATGGCATCTACACACACGGAACATGGACAAATGGTCCAAAATAACGAGTAACGAAACATATGACGCAGCAACGAGCTTCTCGCCCTTATTCTCGGCGGCTGTAGCCGTAGTTGATGAGACAATCAGAGGTGGCGGGAGCAGTACACTATATATACTCGTATATATATATACTCCGCCAGCCGCCAGCACCACGTTGCGTGTCAAGGTCTTCCTTGGGATTACTTTTATAGATTTCTTAGGGAACGTAGAGTCTTCCTCGTCCTTCTCCACTTTCGGAAGAAGACTTTCCCCACAGTGATTCCGCCGAATGTTAGTTAGTCAAATGAGTAGTAGTGTTCCCCGGCTGTGAACGGGTGCCGAAGAAATAAATGAAGTATAATTAGGAACAAACATACCATTACCACCTAACAATTGAAGAATCTCTGCTGATGCACCATTTCTGCGGAAAATTGCTAGATCCACCGTAGATTGCCCGGAACCCTTTAACAGATCCAACTATGAGTTCCCAATAGACTAACTAGATCTGACCAATTTCAACACTAATTCTAAACAAAACTCCTTCTATCGGGCCTCACACACTTTTAACACACACTACTCACAATTTGACATTTTTAACTCTGCACCTCACTCCATAAAATCACACCGACGATCTCTCGAGCCTTATAACTACAAATAACTACTCATCCCACTTTAACTTTCTTTCTTTAAATATATATATAAAAAATAAACAAAAACCTTGAAATCACACATATCATAATACATATTTACTACATCTAGATCGATCCCCCCTCGTGTCCTTCCTTTTCCTCAACCCTTTAAACGTACTGATATGAAATTTTTAAATTTATGCTTCTAATTTTTTTATTTGATTTGTATTTCTTTTAAATTATATCTTATTTACTTGTTTAATTTTTAAAATTAGATTCACTTACTTACAGTATCAGTTCACCTGTATATACAAACACTTAAGTGGAAACCTATAAATGGTCATATTAATACTACCCGTATAATATTTTACCTAGTATGTATGTAAACTGTTGGTCTCCCAAACAAATAAAATAAAAATAAATAAAAAAAGACTATGTTCTAAAGATTCCAATCCGTACGTTAAGGTAAGATAATTTATTTTTGACTATATTTTGCGTAAAGAATCTCTTCTAAAACGCACCATAAAAAGAAATCTTATATGTTGATCTCCATTCTGATGTTCTGACTTCTGATGGGATGATTTGTGTGTAATTATTTAGTGCCACCCTGGGATTCATCTCGCTTTCAGATCTTTATCTGTGTCCTTCTTGAAAGTAGTTTCACTCGGTTAGGTGATTTTTTTGACGCCCCGAGCTTGCTACAATAATTCACTCTCAGCCCGCATATTTCATTCTGTTTTATCTTCCCAAAAAGCGTTTATTTATTATACTGCTGGTTCCCTCGGCTTTACGGCCTAATCTTGTATCCATATTTCGAAGGGTCTTATCTTCACGCAAAACTCTTTACATGCTACGTGGCAAATTCCCTCGGAACTTATCTTAGATTAACTTTCTACCTTCGGGCCGGAATATCATTCCTTAACTTTAGCTTTAAATTTTATTAAAGGTCAAATTTTTTTAAGATGTTGTCAGAATTAAAAATGATTACCGGAAGGTTTATCCGCGAAACTGATAAACGAGGTAGATAACGTTGATGTTGGAAGAGAGGTCACTGTAAAACTGATCTTCAACGGAGGGCAGCGTTATGACGAACTATTAACAACGGGGAAGGCAGATAGGATAAAGAGCCACAAAGCTCCGTTTTGCCATAAACCCCTCGCTTCATTCACATTCATACATCGTCTCATAAGTATGTACTCTTCGGTTATCCTTACTCTAGGCGTGATTCAAATAAGTATTTGATTTTCTAGATCGTACCATATCTCCCCGGGGCATTCCTGACTTCTTCATTTTACTTGCAGGTCATATTATTCTATCTTCGACCATTCGCTGTACATTTCGAAATCATTTGAAATCAAAAATATTGTTCGCAAAGCTTAGATCGTATTGCATTATTTTAGGATTTATACATTTGCTTTACCACAAATACGCCTCAGCGACCTCATTTCTACTGCATTCAATATATTTTTCCTCTGCCAGTTCCAAATCACTCTGCCATACATGGGAGTTCCAATTCTGACTACTAGCCTACGTGGCATAAAAAGACACATCTTCTTCACGCGTTACAGGAATATATTGACAACAAAGTATAAATGATTGAAAAATAAACTTAAAAAGACAAATGATAATCATAAAAAAGAAAAAAATTAAATACAAGAGAGTGAAAGTAGTATATACCTTAAATAAAACATATTCACGGCATCCGAAAACTTATGGTACAGTAGAAAAATGTGATCATCTGCATCACACGGAGATCCCAAAGAAACATACTACAGTATTTGTTATTTGAGCATTTTTACTTAAAAATAACAAATTATTTAATGATTTTGTTTGGCAACTTAAGGGTTGCGAAACTATCGGAGCCGGGGGTCCGCTTCAACGCATTCAAAAAGACAATTAACATTTGATAGTAAGCCCGTAGTAACAGAATATTTTGAATTTGACCAAAAATATTCCAATTTCGGACTTGATTACTCGAAAACGATAGCCCAAATCGAAAAAAAGATAAGCTGCTAAATCGACTCCAATTGTAGTGTAGTTTCACGAGTTATCCGCTTGTACCACTTGTTTTCGGACACCGTGCATTTGTAATACACAGTGTGCTGATGCAATGTATCAGTGTGCACACCAAACTATCATTTTAAATGGTCATACCATATAAGTAAGTCAATTCAATTACAAGGCTTTATCAACAACATATTTAAAAAATCCCAAGGTGCACGATTAGATATCGGCATAAATACATTTTTTGTTATAAAGATTACAGGCTCGTTGAGTTGAAGTGTTTTAAAAATGGCTGAAACAATGTATGGTTGTAACAACACCCCTATGGCCGCCTGCTTTCAGGGCTGAAACGTTAGCATATTTGCCCAACGATTCAGAGTTTTAGGTTTCTTTCAGCATTTAAATCAATGGGAAATTATTGATCAGGCCCATTCCTCGAGCCACGAGCTACGAGCTACGAGCTACGAGCCACGAGCTAACTGTCGGATAGCATGCGATGTTGGTTCACACGAGTGCGCGGCACATTTATTAAAACTTGTTTGCAAACGATTACGGCCATAAAAACGCGATGAAAATAGGTTTTGAGTAATGCTAGTGCGAAACAAGTAAAAACCTGGCCGTTGCGTTGCTCGCAGCTTTTGACGCCGCCGACCGGCTCGCAGCTGGAGGCTGCGTAAATAAAGTTACGAATTATTGAAAGCTATTTCGGTACGATTGTTGACAGCTCGACTTCAATGTTCCCCGGGAATCGTGTCGGATAGGTAAGTTCATTAAAGCACGCTACTAAAAGTTAGATTCGCCGATAGCTGAAATCAAAACTTCTCAGAATTCTACTGAACAGGACATTTCCGCGTTCCGTGCTTTCAAACTTCAGTTTAATGTTGTAATGCCTCGGAAGAAATTACGCTATAATATAATATATATTATAATTGGAGAATTAATACAATGACGCAACCTAAATTACTACCAAATCCTCTATTTATAAATTACAATGGAGTGGTTTAGAGAATTACCGCTAAATAAGTGGTAAAATATCACTAGGAAAATAAAACCGGAGGGACATATTTCTCTATTTAGCGGGTTTCTGGTAGTGCCGTCCTTGCCACTGGGTGGTTGGTTACGCGAGGGTAAATACTGGCAAGTGAGGACGATCATAATTTACGTATGCTTCGCTAAGAAGATTTGCGCCTTTTATCATTTTCCCTTGATCTTTTCCCCATTCTTTGTGGAGCCTATTTCTCACCATTACGCCCGCGACACGTTAAGAGGGCGACATCTGAGAGAATGGATGTAAAGCGGCGCCTATTTATATATTTTTTTATGTTTAAAAACAGGGAAATACGAATTACTAACCCCAGTTAAGCTAGGGAACAATAAAACCTTGTCATGTAGAGCGAATGAACGAAGAAAGGAGTGGGAAAATAATATACGATGCGAAAGTGAATGGAAGAAGAAGTCGAGGACGCCCGAGAAAGACATGGCACGATCGAGTAAATCAAATACTTGAATCGGGTAATGTGAAGAGTCAGAATAACAGATGAGTATGTATGAGACGATGTATAAATGTGAGTGAAGCAAGGAGTGTGTGCCAATACAGAGTTATATGGCGGTCCGTCCTCTCTGCCTACCCTTGCGAGGAAACGGCGTGGTGGTTAGTTAGTTATCTTTGTTAGATTTTATTAAATGAAATTAAATATTTAATTTCAAATGCACTTTCACAACGTCACCAGATCGGTGGTGATATAGTCCCCCCGGCTCTAGATTGTTGTTCTCAGATAGTCGTATAAACATAATTATTTATTTATTTATTTATAAATTAACGGACTAAAGTCCAATTACAAAAAACATATAAAACACGAAATATAAAAAAGAGTAACAGAGAAGGAATAGCATATAAATTGAAATAAATGAAGCGATGACAAAAATAAGGCAAAATAAACATAAGAGAAAACATTCAAGCCATGGTCTAGTCAAAGTTTTGGTAGAGTCGTAAAGCATGACAAAAATCATTTAGACTGCTTCCAAAAATTTCAAGACCATGGCTTGAGTTAACAAGTCTTGACATTCTGGACATTAAAGAATTATACCCGTAATTAGTATTGTGATGATTGAGGAACAGAAATTCATTGTTTCTGAGTCTACGGCAAGGAATATTGAACTGGATAAGTCGCAACAGAGAAGGTGAGTCAATAAAACAATTAATAATTTTGTACCAGACGTTTTGTCAGCACATTGACTATAAATTTTGAGGGGCCAGTTTCTTCAAGTCAATCAGCGAAGCGGGCCTGGGTCGGTTGCAGCAAGTCGAAGTTCCAAAGGCGGGAGAAGGCGGATGGTCCAGGGAACAGCAGTCAAACGAAGTTGTAGGGTCCAGGTGGGAAGAAGCGGTCAGAAGCGTAGAGTCAGGAGAGATGATGTCGGTAGAGATGCTGGGAGTATTCTACTTTGGACCGGTTTGGGCCCTGTATTTATATCCCCGGCCCAGCATCCGCTGGACCCGGGATTCGGGCGCTCAAAACGCCCGGTTTCTTGCGAGCTCTCCTCTTTGAGGGCTCGTGGCTCCCGCTAGCATTTTTCTAGCGGGAGGGAAAAATATACCAGCATCAGCTCTCTTAATGAACTTTCGTTTCCAATAAACCACTTCTTCCCAGCATTTTTATTAATATCAAAGTTTTACAATTTACAAATTACTAGGGGGGTTACATAAGGGGTGGTGGCATATGTTTTATCTTATAAATACTAAATTAACATAATTACAACATTTAAATTTATACATTAATGTAGTAGGGAATTCAGCCGTCAGATCTGTGTACTTTTATTTAGCGTACCGATGACTGAATCCCCGCTAATCTAGTTTACAAAACAATACCTAACCCTAATTACGCAACGATAAGAATTTGAAATGCGCCAAATCTCTGCCTAGCGCTCATTGGCTGACGGATTGGTCGATTGGGCGGAACGGCCAGCCTCCAGGCGCTAGAGAGGAGATACAGCGTAAGTACTGCCAGCCTAGTAAATTGTTTGTCAAACGGCCGGTAGAGCGCCATAAGCTGCCGGTTGTCTTTGGAGAAGGGTCGGAGCTCGCTCGTTACTCTCGCGCGTAGTCTCCGATCGTTGTGGAGTGGGACGTATATAGCACGTATCCCGCCGCTAGGCACGCCAGATGAGTCCGGCCAAGCGGCGTAAACATAGCTCCCGGGCAGTATTTGCTCGGGAACAACAAAAAATGAAATTTTAACATTATTATTTACACTTAATGCTAAAACATATTTAATTATTTATTATCACTCTAATGAGCAGCCGGTGGAGACTCAAAGCGTCCGATACAAATTTTGTAAATGAAAATTAAATCGAAGTCTTTCCTACGCTTTTCTAATGAAGACATTTTCAATAATTGTTCAATTTCATTATATGAATAATCGCCTCTTACTCGCCCCAATCTCCATGCAATACCGCGTAAGAAGGGGACCAAATTACACTAGCATATTCTAAATGAGGGCGAACTAATGAGCAGTAAAGGGTTTTTAGAGTCTTTATATTCTTAAGTCACATGCAATTCTATTGATGAAGCCAAGAAGTTTTAATGATTTATTAACTACCATATTAATGTGATCACGAAAAGAAAGATTATAGTCTATAGTGACACCAAGATCTTTTATAGATCTGATGGTAGATAGGGAGACACTATTTAATTTATAATTGAAGAGGATCGGTTTATGAGTTCTATGAAATGACATAATTTTACATTTATCAATGTTTAATTCTAGGCAGTTAGTTTCACACCATTCATTAAATGAATCAATATCACTTTGGAGAAGAATACAGTCATGAAAAGATTTTATTATTTTAAGGATCATATTTTCATCTGCAAAAAGCCAAAAACGCGAGGAATAAAATACTTTGTCAATGTCGTTAATAAATATATTAAAAAGGAGAGGAGCTAGATGGGCACCTTGGGGTACTCCAGACGTTACTTTAATATTAATAGATTAAAAGTTATTAATTTTTGACTCTTTGTTGTCTATCATTTAAATAAGATTTGAAGAAAGATAATAAAGGATTTCTAATACCGATAGCATGAAGTTTGGCGATAAGAATTGAGTGATTAACTTTATCAAAGGCTTTAGAAAAATCAGTGTAGAGAACATCTGCCTGAGAGTTATCTTCCAGAGCGTTAACAATGGTATTAGTGAAGGAAAGTAAATTTGTTGTGGTAGACTTAGCAGATCTAAATCCATGCTGTTCCTCAATCAGAACATTTTTGAATACGGGGGTAATTTTCTTTGTAATGATGGACTCAAATATTTTTGGAATGTGGGATATAATCGAAATTGGTCTGTAGTTTTCAATGTTGGACTTGTTACCAGACTTAAAAATAGGCCTAATATATGAAATTTTCCATGAGTCGGGAAATGAGCCAGATGAAAGTGATAGGTTAAATAAGATAGAAAGTGGCTTAGATAAGATGTATTTACATTCTTTCAATACAATTTCAGGAATTCCACCAGGGCCAGTACTTTTCTTTCTAGATAGATTTTTTAACGAACTAAATACATCTAAAAGTTAGATTTGGCAATTATTCAAGTCAACATTTTCTGTATAGTTGTATGAAGGGGTGGTGCACGATTTATTAGAATAAACAGAGGAGAAGTGTTTGGCAAAGAGGTTAGATATGTCAAGTCCGTTTGTGGCATGAGTTTCATTATAATACATACTTGAAGGGATATCATTTTCAGCCCGCTTTTGGGCTACAAATTGCCAAAATTGTTTTGGGTTTAGTTGTAATTTTGACTCAGTGACTTCTATGAAGGATTTGTAGCACTTAGCTGATTCAAATTTAGACAATTCCCTAAGATTACTAAATTTTTGATAATGCCTTAAGTTGCCTGAATCTTTAAATAATTTGTGAGTTTTCTTTTTTTCAAATATCAGCTGCTTCAGCTTCATACTGAACCATTTAGGAAACTTAGGTTTGGAGTAGGTTTCCTGTGGAACAAATGAATTTACAGCATCCGTTAAACATTTGTTAAATTGAAGTACAGCATCATTAATATTAGAATTGAAAAAGAGAGATGACCAATCAAACTGGGCAAGATATCTATTCATGCTGACATAGTCGCCATCATTAAATTTGTTGTAATAAGAAACACATGGATTTAAAGAATCAATTTTGAAAAAGTTTGTAACTTTTATAGATAGAGATGGATGGTATTTATCGATTGGTAACAATGAGTCCGAAGCTTCATTTACAGAGACACTAGGCATACTAGTAAAAATCAAATCGAGACACGAACCCAGAGAATTTTTTATTGAATTTACTTGGAACATATTCATATAGGCGATTAAATTCACAATTGTAGTAGCTTGCAAGGAAAGAGTACCACTAACAGTTTTCACACCTAGGTTGTCATTTGTCCACAATAGTTTAGGTAAATTATAATCTCCATAAATAAATGTGGAATCAGAATTTTTAGATACACGTTCCACTAATTCAGTATGTGACTTATACACTTCCAAAGGAGAAGAGGGGGGAATATAGACACAACCAAGTATAAGTTTTTTGCTACCAAGAAGAACACATATAAATAATTGATCAGAAACATTATTGGAGGATTCAATAATATGACAAGAGTATTTTTTGTTAACACATATCATGACTCCACCTCCTCTAGACTTGTTTGAAGAAGAGGAGCGGTCACTACGAAAAATTTTGTAATCAAAAAATTCTAGTTCAGCCGATGCAACATTATCGGACAGCCATGTTTCACTAAGAAATATAAAATCGTATTGGCATACATTGATGTTACATCTAATGGTTTTTAATTTTGTATTTTAACCACGTACATTTTGATAATAAGAAGAGAAATTATTATACACGAGACGACGTTTTTCGTTCAATCTAAGCAATTTACACGAGATAGTTCGCGCCGCTCGGCAGCTTGGCGGGCGGGGCAGTCTTTCGATCCAGTGTTGTGGGAGGCCGGTTTCCGGAAGAAAGTGCACGTGGCACATACTGGGGTTTTATCCTTTTTAGAGCACGCATCGCGGTTGTGTCCAACTTTAGCACAGTGAGGACAGGTGGCTGATTCTGCTTGACATTTCGAAGCTATGTGGCCATACAACTGGCAATGGCCGCATTTAAGGCTATCTATCGACCCAGTCTCTGACACGGTGCAGTTGCCAGTCTACTGCCAGTTTGGAGCTCGATATTAAAGAATGCCTTACAGATGGAGGCACTCTAAATATATGTATGCAGTTTCCAGTGCGCGGGCCAGACTTGTGGGAAAATGATATTTCGGCTTTAAGATTGTCCAATGTGAGACCGGTGTCATTTAAAGATTGGTGATGGATGACATTAATAATCACATCAGCTGGGGTATTTTGCGGCAAATCGTGATAGCAATGCGAGGAAGGCGATTTGGGGGGACCGTTGCTTTGAGGCCAGCTTCAGCTAAACCTGAAGCATTAGCTAGTTTACGCGCCTCAGCTGAAGTGCTAGGGTGTATTAACACCCCACCACTTTTCAATCCTCGCATTCCAGTTACCCGAATGCCCAGTGTTGTGGGATTAATCGCGGTCTTCAATTTTTTTATGGTAGCTTCTGAAGATGCCTGGATGTTGCCGGACGGAAAAACCAAGACTGACGGTCTAGAAGGGCCAGGAGCAGCATTATTTATAGTTATTGGTGGCAAGCAGGGATATTGTGTGGCTCTGGAGTCAGAAGAGGGGGCAGCTACAGTATCCTAGGCACGGCTTAAAGCACTTGGTTGCTGACTGGAGCTGTGTTTCGTGGTGAACACTGATAGGGCGCCTTCTAGCTTGCCCATTTCAAGTGCCATCATATTCGATATAGAGAGAACACTAATCAGCTCCTTTTGAATTCTAATTTGCTGTTCCTTAGTAGCTCTGTATGATGGATCAGAAATGATTGCCATCGCAGCTTGGACCCTTTCAGATAGCTGTTTGACATAGTCAGCAGTATCACAGTTCAATTTCAATATCAATTATGTCAATTTGTAAAATCGGATCCATACCGAGGTGCGCGCTATTTGAATTGGTATCGGTATTAGTTGATTTTGTAGCATGTAAACCTTGAAGTAACAACGTATGAAGAGAGTGCTAATTATTTTTACCCAACCTATACAAACTTGCGATAAATCACTTTCTCCGGGTTTTTACGTCGTACACCATGAGAGAGAAAGAGCAAATATAATACACCGCTTCTATTACTCTCACGATGATCTTGGGCTCCTGGGTCACCGCGGAACTCCGCCCACATTTTTTATTATGCCACTAAACTTGACACAACTAAACGGTTTTTTAGGTTATATGCCATATTTTTGTTGAAAACATTACTGTGAAAAAGTGGTTATACGAATAAACAACAACATTATGTCGATATGTGATATGAATGGATGTATAAATACCCTAGCCTTAGTCTTAGCCACGCCCAAGTCCACCGAGTCCGGTAAAAATCATCAAAAACTGACTACACTGCCTTGGATAGATAGCACTCTATATACTCTAAGATGTAAACAGTACTATGCACGCTATAGCTGATTTAGGGTTTTATATTATTTCTCCTCTTTTCGTTTCTCTTTTCCGTGCACGGATGCCGGCCACGCGTTTGTCGTATATTTCAGCTTCGCAACGGGTTTGAAGGGATCGACACTAGTTATTCGGTGCAATGCCTTTAAGGTACCTGTAAAAACAAAGCACTATCAGCTGTCACCGTGTGTTGCAGCGATTGCAATTCGTCTGCTGGGACCTTAGAGTACATAGAGTAGTATCTATCCGAGGCAGTGAAGTCAGTTTTTGACTTGTTTTTGATGATTTTAACCTGACTCGGTGCATCGTGGCTAAGACTAAGGCTACGGTATTTATACATCCATTCATATCACATTTCGACATAATGTTTTTGTTTATTCGTATATCCACTTTTTCACAGTATTTTTATCAACACAAATATAGCATATAACCTAAAAAACCGTTTAGTTGTGTCAAGTTTAGTGGCGTAATAAAAAATGTGGGCGGAGTTCCTCGGTGACCCAGGAGCTTAAGCTCATTGCGACAGTATATAGAAGCGGTCTATGAAATTTGTTGTCTCTTTCTCTCTCATGGTGTACGACGTAAAAACCCGGAGAAAGTGATTTATCGAAAGTTTGTATAGGTTGGGTAAAAATAATTAGCTCTCCCTCCATATATTGTTACTTCAAGGCTGAGACGGATCTTAACAGATGAACCCATATTACTCGTTTGGTCACGGAGGGTTTATACCTAATATGTAGGAACTCCAGACCAGAGGTGGCTAACAAACTCAAGGTCCGCAGTTGCTAAATACTAAAGTACAGTATTTACGGGCTTTGTTACGCCCAACTTCTGAACCCTAATTTGTTTCTGAAGATTGCTTTCGAATTACAAAAAGTCAAGACAGACAAGTTGCGTTCTGAGTTCCCAAATTAACACAATTTCCATGTCAAGCCACAGAGGAATTGACTTCAGCGAACATATTTATACGACATCCATTATTTATTCACTCAATGGATGATATTGTTTATAATTATTATTACTAGGAGCCGCAGACGCAAGGGCAAAAACAGGGCGGTAATCAGTACTAGGAAAAAAAACATATTAAAAAAAAAATAAATTTCTAAGAAACATTTATTTTTAGATCGTTTCCCGATTTTAACAGGCAAGGAATCGAGTATGTTGTCGAAAAAAAATATTTTTTCATCAAATAACAATATTTTAACTGATTTTCCTTTAATAGTGAGCGGCTCTGGAATTCTTCAACATGCTACCGCGTTCGCAGCTCCTAATTATTACTGATGATAATTTGATTATATTTAATCGACATGCCAGTACCTTTGTGGATACATTAATGACGTGTACACTCTACTTCATAGTCAGTAGTGTAAAGTATTAGCATGATATGTAGTACCTGTCTAATATCTACTTAGCGATGACAACTCCATTCGTAATCCATTAGAGCAGACTACTGTCAACATTCCTACCTACAACACAAACGATGTACGAGTACAATATATGCAACATGAAGCTATGTCCGTGGAGGGTGTGAGATATCGAGATGTATAAACCAAAATTGTTACTTCACGTGACATTTCATGAGTGGGTAAGCTTGCGAAATTGTTAACGATCTACATATAATTATATATATATTTCTACGTCCTTGTTTTATTATTTCTAATTTTGAAACTGTTAATTCGTGGTGGAATTCCATTTTAATGATTTAATAAAACAAAAATATAACTTTATTCCACTTTTATTTTATGACTGGACCGGTTTCAGCCTACGACGGCCATCTTCAGACTAGTACATGTTGTTGTTAACCTACGGCTTAGTTGGAAATGCAACTGTAACCCATCTTAAATATTAAATAAAATAAATAAATATTCCAGATAGATATATAGAAAAAATAATACCAATAAATTAAAAGTAACTTTTACCCTGTAACTATTAAAATCATGCAACAATACTGATGAATATAAATAAAATAAAATCATTGTTTACTACCCCTGACATCCCCAAAAATAGGATATAAGCCGTAGGTTAATAACAACATGTACTAGTCTGAAGATGGCCGTCATAGGCTGAAACCGGTCCAGTCATAAAATAAAAGTGGAATAAAGTTATATATTTGTTTTATTAAATCATCCTTGTTTTATATTTTATTAATAGCTGGTAGGTCAAAGTCCACCCTGTACTTTCAGTTTTTCAGTTTTTTTGTTTCTGTTTCTAAATCATTTTTTTGTATTTTCTGCTCGCAACGTCATTTCCATCATACCATGCATCCAATCGGTCGTTGGAATATCCATTTAACGGTCAGAATATACGACAGTATGCCTTTTTAATAATAATAATACGTTTCGTAGGGGTACTGATGTATTTTGCAATACACAACCCGCCACATCCAGCCGACACAATTATACAATGTACGTAATATTAATTAAAGATAAATTGATAAAAATAAATAATACACTCATGTATATAATAACAGTGGGTAATAGTATGAGATTTGATTAAAAAAATAACGATTGGTTTCCCTTATATTTTTCAATTTTAAGGTGATTAAAAGTTCTTTATTTTGAAACTGTTAAATTGTGGGAAATTCTATTTTAATGATGTAATAAAATACATTAAAAACTTTTTCCACTGCTATTGTTAGACTGGATCAGATTCAACATATTACGGTCATCTTCAGACTGGTGCAGACATTTTAATTTTAAAAAATTTCACGTTCTTGGTAAAATATCAAAATATAAGGGATTGCCCTATGTCTGTCTCCCTAGGAAATTCCTGTGTAAGGTCCATAAATGATATAATTAGGTGAAGTAATACAGTTTTTCTTCGGTGTTGACAGAAGATTTAAACAAAAATAAAGTAAGTCTAATTCTATAAATGTAAATGATAATAAAAATAAAAAGTAAGAAACAGAAAAGAAATAGGTGTAAAAAAGTTAATACAAAGAACAAAGTTATTATATGTAAGTTAAATTTAAAGATATTGTTTAGGTGTATAGATGTTAGGTTGCATACATATTTATAATCCAGTTAGGTAATATACAAAATAAAAATAGAATTATTTATTATGCCTAGAGATAACGATATATTTAAATTTGAAATATGCACGTCTACAGTAGTTAAAATAGCAATAATTGGACGACCTATTTTAATAATCCAATGTTTTATTTAATGTTATTTAGTCAGTGTTTCTATTTGTCTAATCGTAGCTGGTAGTATACTGTATAATTTGCATGCTATGTATTTAAAGTGTCTTTGTCCAAAAGCAGTTTTAGCAAAATGAGTTTGGAGTAGTTGTTATTTATTTTTGGTTCGTGTATTATGTAGAGTTTGTGTTGATTTGTATTGTGTTTTACAGTTTGTGTTTAAATCAATCAGAATGTTTCTTGCAAAGATCTGCTTTAAGTCTAAAACATGGAAGGAATTGAAGATCGTATCGGTACTGGTAGAAAGAGGGGATTTCAGAATTATTCTTAGGATTACTTTTTGGGCTTTAATGATAGGATCGAGGGCAGTAGAAAAAACGTTACCCCAACATAAGATTCCGTATTCTATGTGTGATTGGCACAATGACTAATTTATGGATTTTAAAAGCTTGAGGTTAAGGAAATTGGGTGTTTGTTTGAAAAAGTATACAGGTTTACGAAATTTATTTGTAGTGTTGTGAATGTGTTGTTTCCAATTTAAGTTTGAGTCAAAGATTAGTCTTAAGTAGTTGATATTGTTTTTTTTTAAATAATGAATACCGCACAAGAGTCCCAACTGTCTAAAGCCAGTGGGAATATGGCATCCTCAATTGGGGTATGTTGTGAGGCTAAAGGTAATGGGGAGGGGAAGGTGATGAGGAAGATGAAGAGGAAGATTTTTGTGTCGCACGTACTGAGCCGTGATGATTAGAATAATATGTGTATGAATAATGTAGGAAATAAGATGTACGTAAAATCAATTTGTATTCTTTAAATTAGTGTCAAAATTAACTTCATATCTTTGCTCTATTTTGTGATATTAAATTCGTGTTTTGCTCTTAACCTGTAAAATTAACTTCATACTAGAATCAGTAAGCTCCTTCTCGTAAGCCGGAAATTGCATAATGCCCATCTCGGACCCGCGGTCTGGCATATAACACGAGTCCAGGGCTAGAGTATACGCGACGACGGACCGGCGGTCCGACCAATCAAGCGCCCGGCGCGTACCTGTAAACATTGTATATGTGAATAATTATGACCTTGTGAACCTTATTACGGAGGTCAGGCTGGTAGCGCAAACCAAAACACCAGGCACACCTTCTGGGGTAATAACGATGCACGGCCAGGTCATACCATGGCAAGACACTGCCAAATATCTTAGAGTCACGCTAGATTAAAACAAAACTCACTGGATGCCTTACATCAAAAAAGCCAGAAACACTGCATCTGCGCTACACTCACTATTACACTACAACAGCAAAACCTCAATACGCAACAAAGTACTCATGTACAAATCCCAAATCCGTCCGATCATCACATACGCCTCACCTATATGGGCCACGGGTAACACCAAGAGACTCGAGCAATTCCAGAAAGCCGTGCTCAGAAGATACACCAAAAGTCCGTGGTTTGTCAGAAACAGCATTATCAGTAGAGGCACGAACGTCCCCCACTCAGAACGCACATAGTTGATTTAGCCAAGTCGCTCTTCTCTAAACTTGCTTCAAATCCGAACCCAAGCATATCCTGTCTCGGACAAACCTTTTCACCTACCGCCTACCCGTCTCCATAACATACCCCCCTTGGTGTGCGGGTTCTAATAAAAAAATAGAGCAACCAAATATACAAAAAAATAGTATAATCAAAATTAAAAAGTACCTACATTTATATTGAAACCCCAGTCAAAAAATACAAAAAGAAAGTATTAAAGCCCTATAAGTTGCCATAGGCAGCCCACACATCGGGTAGAAAAAAACATCCCCCAGTTGACATTAACCTCAGGTCGTGACACATAAGGATTTGGGTATCCCTAAAACTCATTTTGCAACAATCGATACTAAAAAGAAAAATTAGACACCCAGAAACCTTTACTTCGCTCGTATCTACCTTGACCTCGCTTCTCCCGACTTCACCATCAATTGACTCCTGCCTTTTTATTGACCACCGCCTGCCTACCCTATACCGCCTGACCTACACCTCACTCTAGACCAGACCCGCCACACCGTCAACAGAGAAGGAAAATACCAATAGTCACCCCCAGTCGTCTTGCATACAATGAGACTGACACCTTGGAGCACTTCTCGATTGGGTCCGTCCCTTATACAGTTTATTTGTGTGCCTGGATACGTCCGGTACAGTTGGGTTTACTTTTTGAGGCATGGGCAGTCACAATTTTGGTTCAAATTAGAATTTTTGCATTCGTGTACTTTTCTTTTTAGGTTCAGGTTTAAGGTTTGAATATCGGTGAGACTAAAAAGTAAATATTTTGTTTTCGGCACGTTCAATGTAAACAGTTGACTAGTATTTTGCTTCGAAGTTGTTACTTTAATTTAAAGTAAGCCGTTCAGAGCGCAATGATTTTGTAGATAGGTAAGGAAAATTGAGGGTTATTTACTCGAGTGGCAGTGAAGAAGTTTTATGGGAAAAATACGAGAAGAATAGAAGTCTTTAGTCGTATTCAGTCATTATTCGAATCTTGCTTTTTCTAGGGTAGAAAATACGTTTTTGGAGTTGATAGCATTCCCGATAGGAATCAATTTATTACGGAAGAAAAAAAACAGTCGGTCAATTTATCTTATGACTGTGAAGAGTCAATAGATTAGTTACAGTAATTTTTCAGCTGGGATTTAGTCCTAGGAATTGTAGAAGAAACCAATAAAAATATTAGGGGGAAACGATATGTTTTTTTAAATCGTTCACTTTGGAAATCTCCGAAACGTACCACACTCGGAGAGAGATGTACCTATGTTACATGTTTAGGAGTCATAATAAAAATAGCTCTTGTACGTGAATATAAAATTCTTAACAACCTCACGTTTAATATTAAAAAAAGTATCAAAAATGGAACACCCTGTCAAATTTAGTTATACGTTGAACAATCATAGTTTATCGTCTGTACCAGAAATAAGGGATTTCGGAATAATCGTTGATACTTAAGGCTGAGAGAGAGCAGACGATATTATCAAGATTTTCTAAAATAGTTATAATTTTGGTCGTATGTGTCACCCTCATCGCATTTTGTAAACAATTGCAAAATGGATTAGTTCCTGGTATCCGCTCGTAGACCCGAGCCAGCCGAAACCGACTTCGTGTTTCACTTTATTTTGATTTTTTCCCTATAATTTGGTGGAATTTCCCTTGATATTCTTTATTTTGTCGAAAATACATATAGTTTTAAAAATATTATATTACCTGCTGGTGAAAACTAACAACTAACTGGTGTAACACTAAAATCTATGTGTATGTTAAATTAAAAAATATATATGTCTCAATAAAGTTAACGAAGTTCTATTAAAATCTGCTACTTTTCTACATGAAGTGAAAATTAGACGCATAAAACGTATTAAAGAATATTACCGAAAATATAATATGCATATAGGAATAATTAGATTTTTCCCCAGATACTGGGATTTTTCCCCCAACTGAGAACCCTGGGAAAGGTTTCGTCCCGTATGTAAGAAGGGGCGATAATAACCTCCATCAGCGTGCTTGCAATAAACCTATTCTGATCCTTGCTACACATTTCCTTAAAAATGATCATATTATCTGTAAAATAGAGCGCGCGAAGAAGTGAGTACGTAAGAAAATAAACCATATGTTCGTTTGTGTCTTACTGCGCCACGCACGTATTCCGATTATTCCTTTTGACACATTTCCTTCAAATTGTAAGAACAAAATCAACGGTCTGAATTCGTTCCTTCCAGGGTACATAATATTCTATTTAAACTTCACGGGACCGGGCGACCGCGGCACATCCACTTCAGGCGACTCCTTTTCGCATTATGAATTCAATTCTTTCACGCGATCGTTTTTATGTGTTTTTGGTATTTAGAAAAACCGCGTACCAGTAAAATAAAAAAATTCAATTTATACACTTGAAATACTTTAATATTTAACAATATTTTTATTTTATTTATTATACAGTTTTTTAGCCCATAAAGACCTGTTCAAAGTTCATCGAGTAACGTGGTTAAAAAAAAAATTCATCGTTAATTTTACAATTTAAAAAAAGTGGTATAGATCAAGAAATGTTCTATTACAATATATATTTTTTTAGTTTTTTAATATTTGCATTTGGTCACAAAACAAGAAAATTTGGAGGTCAATTTACGATTAATTGAAAACAGCTCTTTTGTAAAATAAGAAAATATATTTTTTATGTACTTGGTGGTATAAAACATACATATATCTAATGTGTATTTTAGTAAAACTTTTTTTGAGGTGCTGTTGTGGATACAGGCGACTTTAAAAATGCGCAAAAAACATTAAAAAAAACTGGAAAATTCGTCTTGTCCTTTTAACTATCTTTTACTTGTCATAAAAATAACATTACTAGTAAAGCAATGGAGATGTTGGACTTCATTACAAGAATATCTAAAGATTTCAAAAACATACAAACAATAAAATACTATTTAGAAGCCAATTGGAATATAATTCGTTAATATGGAATCCTTTCTACAACAGTCATTCGAATTCCAATGAGAGAATCTAATACAAATTTCTCAGAACAATTCATTTCAAATTAGGAATTTCCGCTGACGATATTAATTATAATTTTTAATGCATCGTTTCTCAACCTTCTACGTGTCACGACCCCCACTACTTTTATATTTTAACGTTTTTAAGTTTTACATTACTAACGTGAAAAATAATATATTTAAACTTACCATTTATCCTTAAATTCATTGAAAGAATCTCAACATTTTCTGTCTCTCGACGAATCACCTTTGGAAATACAAATTTTAACCAAATCCTGTACTGTACGACAAATTCAGAAAGTATATATTTTTTATTTCGCTCCCATACCCTAAATCGGAAAAAAGAAATAAAATAAAAACAAATAAATAAAAAATTAAAAATCATAAATATAATTTTAAGTTAATAAGTGTGTCTATCAAATGGGACCTGCCAGGTTAGTATGTTCCTGTATATTTTCTCATTTAAACTATGAATTAATATCTAATAATGGAAAATAAGATGTACAGCGCCCTTGAGGTGATTTTTTACAAAAACGGCGCTATACAAATCATCCAAATATTATTTGTCACTTCTTACTTGTGCGGAAAAGCCTTCTCATCTATGGTATAAAAACTAAACAGGTACGAAAATCGCCTTAGTGATAATTAACTTGAAAATAATTAGATGAAAAACAAACTCAACAATAATATTTGGATAATTTGTATAGTGCCGTTTTTATAAAAAAATCACCTCAATTTCGCATGAATGAATTAATTAACACATCTTTGTTTATTAGAAAGTAGATATATGAAATACTCTATTATAACTTGAAATTCACTATTTAATAAAATAATTCGTATACGTGACTTAGTTTTTGACAGATAGCAACCCCCTCATACTTTATTTCCACAGAGAGAAAGCATCTATTAATATTAACGTTAATGGCGTCTGTGAAAGTTTATTATCATACAAAAGTAGAATTCATCAGTTAAAGTTTTTCCACAAAGTAATAGACAAGTTTATCCCCTTTAACTTAATTTTATGTTAAATATCGATTAAGTACACCACGTATATTATATTAAGCTTTTATTTTATTACTTTTTTAATTTTCTATCACACACCAACCAATAACTTTAACTCTTACCTTAACAATATATACTTTTGTCTGTTTTCGTCCATTGTTGCATATTTATTAACCACTACATACTTTATTTTATTTTAAGTATGCTTCGATGAACTTAAATATGTATTTCGTTTCTGTTAAAATACTACGAAACAATTTTTAGCCGTGCAACTGTGAGTAGGTGTTCACATGTGTGATAAGTAACATTCATTTCTGGGCTTTACATTGGTCCCCGAAATCAATGTGACACAACCTCTCGGTTCTTCCGTCAATTGTAAGAATCTTTTCGAGAATTGTATTCCCACGATCAATAACAAGAATGCCGACGATTCGGATAAATGCACGTCTTATTTAACGTCGGTCGGTACTGTTAAACAAATAAAATACCGCTCTTTCCGTATTCCTTTGGAAATTGCTTTGTGAAACACACCTGCCTGATGCGCTCAGCCTGCCGCTGCCGCGCGATGTGTTTGGTTGAGATAAAAAAACTGAAATATAAATTGGTCAGTGAGTATTCTTATTACCTGTCCTAGTAAAACATTATCCAGTAGGATTTTTCTTTCCAAACTATTATACTTATTTATTAACGTTCCTTACCATTTTAAAAATAATCTGTTTTTATTTTTGGATATTTCCGCTGGTTTTTATAATATTTTTTTCGCGTGACACCCGTTTCTACCTTATGCAACGTTTCCATCATGAATGGTCATTTTTCACCCTGGCGATACTGAAAGATAGTATCTTCCACTTTTTTAAATGTGTTGATTTCAACACGCGAGAGACAAACAACCCCTGGCCGTATTGGATTAGGCTCTGTACATAAATAAGATAAGAAACCCTTTCCTAAAAAGCAATTTTCTAAAAGATGACGTATTTTGATTTCCTCGTCCCGCGAGGCTCAAATCTCCCCAAGTTAGCAAATCAGCGACAGAGGCAATAAAACAGGAACATGATATAATAAGAAAGGATTCCAAATCTTTTCTGCGTATTTTTTGACACATCTATTTGACCTAAGGGACTTATAGGGACCGTCATACAAAATGAAGATTATATTTCCGATAACAACGGAGCGAAACCGTTTGGGAATAAAATAAACAGCTATGCAACAGCGCCAGCCTTGCAACTGGATTCCAAATTCAACTCGTGCTTTTACAGTGAAGTAAGAAAGTGTACCGAAAAATAATTACTTTGGCATTTGGAAAAAATCTCAAAGCCGTATACTTGTTCCCGATGACGTTGCGTGTGAAAGGTCATTGCTTGTGCCACATAAAATATGCACAAGTCTGCTTCTCTACCCACAAACTCTAGGCAAAAGTAAATATGTATTTTCATCGCGAAAGTCATTTACCACTTGAACTATGGATGTTTATCGACAAATTAAATAGTTTTTTTTTTAAAGAAAGACAAACATTCCCGGGTTACGAATAACCTGACAATATTTGAAAAACTCCTACTGCCATCATAAGAAGCGGAAGATGTTGCTTGCGCAATGATGGAGGACTTAGCCAGCAGAGGAATTAAACGCATGACGCCCGGGCGGGAATCCGACGCGTTTGTCCACTCAGCTACCGACCGGTCGACATGGAGATAAAGGGGAAACTATTCGAATGCGTGAAGACCAAGACTGAAGGGGACGTGAGATTTGTTTTGGTTCGGGTCAATTCACATTTGGCCCGTAAGTGAATCCAAGAAGTATTAGGAGGACACACCAGCTTACAAATAAAAAATAAAAATTCCCCTTGCATTCGTTCACGATCTATAATACATGCTCAATTAAATTTCGGAAAAATACAATAAAATGTAAAAAGTACATAAGATTTCGCTAAGAATCCGTCAAATCCAACGTCTCTTTCCGCCGACTCTCGCGCGGTGATCGAGCTAAAAACGGCCCAATGCAAAAATTCGGCATGATAAAACGAAATTTCACTACAAGGATTATGGGAGGGAGCGCAGGGTTGGGTTTGCTGTAGCAGGTCTAGAAGGGAGTTCTGCCCGAGGTGTTCTTTTTAAATAATTCAGACGAACATATTACCATAATCTTCAATGTTTTCCGAGAAATATCTATAATTTATATAATTTATCGCACAGAACAATAAAATCTGGTCCTTACCGTTTATGTTATTGCTGAAATACGATTTGGAATTAAAAAAAAACATCCTTTTACGGTAAGAATGTGAATGATGAGAGTCAGTTTTTTTCTAAATCTGAAATACAAATTACTTACATGCCGAATGCGCCCTCGGAAAAAAAAATTGTTACAGATTCATCAGAATTAATTTTAATGTGAATCTCTGACAAACCTCCCGTTTTTGGTGCTATGCCGCCTTGAGTCGGAATGTTATGGTTTTATTCTATATGTAGAATCTTTCACCTTCCTTTCCTTGTCTTACAGCCCTCGTGAATACAGCCTGATGGGGGGGTGTATGCTCCCCTCCCCACTCCTGGAGGAGGAATTTACATATTATCCAGGAAGTTAACGTCTCCCGCTTCCGCTATTTCCCACATTGTGAATTTGGATCATTTTACAGACGAGAAGAATCGATTTTTTTGCAAACAACTGGAGAGTTTTGTATTTTATAATGGGAATCGGTCATTTAGAGAGAACATCTGGTATCATTGTTTCATCACAATGACAATGTAACTATTATATAACATATCTGAAGGCAATGTATTTTTTATTTAATATTGATGGCAAAATCAATACAATTTAGTAAAATTCTGTTGAATTATGTCTTTTTTGTGCTTTGTCAGCTTTTTTAACGATTCCGAAGACTTTGTTAATCTGTCTGACCATGTCTTTGGAAGGCAAACCAGCTGTCCCGTGCAAACATAAGCATAATAATAAAAACAAATAATATCGATAAAATTCCACAAAAATGAAAACAAAAAACTTCAATGTCACAACCATTGGTAGGTACGTAGTTTGTGCCAGAATAATGATTTGGTATTTAGACATAATATTAAAACATATTAATATTTCAAAACACTGAAGAGATCTTGAATAATAAATATATATGTAGTATATATGGAGAAGACTCTTGAAATGCCTTAACTTCGCACCCTCGCAATCTTCTCGGACGTCTTTACTCATAACCCAATTAAATATAATTACCAATGCACACCAACCGCTAACCGATAACCGCCCAACCTAGCAAATTAACAAAAAAATTCCTCTCCGCTAACCGCGAAATCAACAAAAATGAGATTTGTGGTGAACAAAAATCGAACTAGAGGTGCGATAAATGCCAGACGTTGCGCGTTGGCGCGGAAAGAAAACACGTCAGGGAAAGAGCGCAAGTGTTTATTTCCCCGGACACCCGATTTGTCGGTTTCGGTTGTCGGTTGTTCAAGGCGGAAGGAAAACCCACCATTATTAGGTCCTACCTTCGTCGGTCTCTCTCGGATTGAAACTCACTTATCACTGATTCGGAGATATCAAGAACAGTAATGCGATATATTATGTTGGCATCGATTCGAGGACTGATTCACTGCGTTTGGAAAATACAATTTTATTGTCTCTTTAAAAGATATGTTACACACGTTTGTAAAAGAGTTTTCGTTATTTTATTTCACAGGAAAGACTTAGATTTAATTTTCATTTACACAATTATCAATTGTTTTATTGACTCACCTTCTCTGTTGCAACTTATCCAGTTCAAAATTCCTTGTCGTATACTCAGAAACAATGAATTGCTGTTCCTCAATCATCACAACACTAATTGTGGGTATAATTCTCCAATGTACAGAATGTCAAGACTTGTTAACTCAAGCCATGGTCTTGAAGCTTTTGGTAGCAGTCTAAATGATTTTCGTCATTCTTTACTACTCTACCAAAACTTTGACTAGACTCTGGCTTGAATGTTCTCTCTTATGTTTATTTTGTCCTATTTTTGTCATCGCTTCATTTATTATTATCTATATGCTATTCCCTCTCTGTTGCTCTTTTTTCCATTTCGTGTTTTATATGTCTTTTTTTTGTAATTGGACTTTAGTCCGTTAATTTATATATAAATACATTTTAGAGGTTGGAATCATTTTGAACTGTTTTAGAATGTCAGTAGATCTAGGTATCTGATTTCTGTTTCGCCAATAGAAAATGCAAAATAATAATGTGTGGCTTCGAATGACTAACACTTATTAATTACCAACATTTTTTGTAGGAATTTAAAAATAAAATTGTTTTATGTGATATCACACAAAAGTTTCCTTTTTCGGAAGGCAGGCAGACTACGGCATCCTCTATTTTGACGAATGTTGTGATGCTAAGTAAAGTGAGGAGGGGAAGGAAATAAGGAAGAGGATGGTTTGGAAATACCTGGCTGCTGATATTTGATCACTGAAAATAGCCAAAGCTATTTTGAGCAATATCTCAATTCTTAATGGCATGCACTCATTATGCCAGTACATTATATTTTAACTCAAAATGTGAATATTTAATTTATGTTCTTTGCCGAGTTTTAAGCCGGCGACCTCTGGGTCCATAGCCAGGAACTGACCGCTATACTGCGGAGGTCTTAGGAATCTTCAAATCTTATATTTAGTTCATTTTTAATGACCCGTCACAGAGTCTAGCTTCGTCTTTGTAAATCTCAAAAGTGAAGCCGTTTTTATTTTACCATCGTGTATAAATAATAAGCGGCGGAGGCGTAATGGCATGGGCCGGGGAGAAAGGAAAGATCAGGGTTGCAATAATTAAAATAATGATTACTCATTGCCATAGACATAAAACACAAGACACGTCATAAATGTTGCACCACTAAATGTTTCACCCGCGTATGAAAAGGATAGCCATTCAAAGAATATGCGTGTACGGAAGAGATAGCTATATGAAACGTGTTTCGAAGGTATGTTTCGTTGACTTGGCTTAGTGCAACCAGGCGAATTGTCTCAGTAACGTATCTACATTATTTAATTCATCCAAGCTTATTGCGCGTGAATACTCTAGACCGTTAAAGAGAAAAAGGTAAACCCAGCTCCAATGTTTGTTTAACACAATTAATGTGCCCTTTCAGTAATAGTTCACCTGATGAGTCGCTACTTAGGTATTTACATGTATGAAATTAGCAATAATCTTCTAAAGTGTAGTAGTATCTATAAACTTATCGGCTACACGGGGTGCTAAACACCCCCCGCTTCAAATAAAGCCGTTTTGGTAGGTAGGTTTAACTTTTCCGTACCTAAAAGTAAAAATTAAACGCACGATCCGAAAAGGGTGAGGTAGTCGCCCCATATGACCTTGCTTATAACAGCGTTTTTGGTAAAATACTTAAAAGGGAAGTATCTTCATAATATTTTAGTAATCTTTATCTAAGACGAAACGGGAGTGTACATAAGTCAAACTATAAAGAATAATTGAACTATGTGGAGCGTGCTATTAAAATATCGGTTTTTAGTTAGATGGTGAAAATTGATGAAAAAAAAACTTTAAACCTTATATGTTCGTAGAAAGCAATCACTTTGTGGTTTGACATATTAAAATAAATGAAAAAAATAACTTTGTAGACCACGGATTTCAATTTAACCGGTCGGTTATAAAAAAATAAAATAATATTCCCGGTCTTCTACAAAGTTTTTTTTTTTCAAATATTTATTCCATACTGTTGGCAACTAGCTTCACTTCGGACAGTAAAGACTTACCTCGTTTACCGACTCCATTTCCAGTCGTATAGGAAGCTTGTTACGAGATTCCGGCATCCCACAAGTCACAAGTTGTAGTCTAAATAAATAATTGAACATTCCGGGCCTTATTCGGACTAGGAGAATATGATCCCCTACCCCCTATCCCTTACCCCTTCAACCCTCGGCTGCCGGGAGCAAGTCTTTACAAGGCCTCCGAGACGAGGGTCACTATTCCCTCGCTTCCCATCCAGCGGGAGTAGCAGATAACTTCGCACAGCCTCCCGGTCCTGTACCATACAATCTTATCCTCACGAGCACACTTCAGGTGCTAAACAGTTATTATATTCTTCTCTCAAGAAGATTGTAGATTCATGTATTTTGCAAAAATTAACAAATATTACTTATGTGCTTTTTGGTATGAATTATTATAACATTTTTATAAGTTCGTTGACTTCGCCGGAGTTGAGACCTTGTTTAAGCATTTTTCTCTTATTTTTACATCTAATCCAGCGATACACAACCTACGGGCACACTTCATACATGGGTAAACAAAGGTAAAATAAATTCTTCTGCTAAAAAGGTTTCCGATCACTAATCTAATCAATCTTCTCGTATGTGTCGGGTTGTCACCCGTTTCTCTTCCACACATCACGCACCCTAATATCATATGAACGTTGTATTAAAGGTGACTGCAGCATGGACAAGGACAAAGACCACTCGAGAAAGAACGACAAACACCTCGGCAAAGGCGTCAGCTCCAAAGAACTGCATCCGGGGATCATCACCAACACGGTCCGAATATCAAAGAGTGACGAAGCAGTGACGCACAACGCTCTGTCAATCACAAAAACCAACAGTATCAGGTCAGAAAAAGACGTCAGATTCGCAGCTGCGCCGTCATTTGTGATTGATATCCCTGAAAAATCTACACCAGATAAGGAAAGAAATAAGGATAAAGAAAAAGACAAAGACAAAGACAAAGACAAAGAAAAAGACAAAGAAAAAGATAAAGACAAAGATAGAGAAAATAAATCTCCTAGAGATGGAAAAGATAAAGACAAGGACAGAGATAAAGAGATTAAATCGCCTAGAGAAGGAAAACTTTCAAGATCAAATGACAGTTCTAGAGATACGTTTGAGAGACAGGACTCTAAGCTTAGTCACATGGGATCCCCCAAGGTACCTAGAAAGTACTTCCATAATTGGAAGCAGGCTTGCGACAAGACAAAAGATAGGACCAAGGAATTGTTGAAGAGGTGGCGCACTTTGCCGGAAACAGACGGGCCAATGGACGAGCTGGAGGACAGCCACGAGGATTCGGGGGAGAGCAAGGAGGCGGGGAAAGGGCACGGATGGAGTGTGCACGTCTGGAGTAAGTTTTAAATAATCTAAAGTGCTATTTCACCACCTCTCAATAAACTACTATTCATTTGTTAACTCTAATCATCGGAATATTCGTTAGTTGTCTCTTTCCGCAAGTTTGGCTGGCAACGTCGCTTTTTTTCAAACCTTATCCCGTCTGCTGTCACGTCTGTCAATACAATGCCGTTATTTCTAACATAAACTAACTTTCACAACACAACATTCGCGCGTATTACATCCCCACCAAATAGTTAAACGCGTCTCTATATTTAAATAAAACATATTTCTATTTTATAACTTTATTATTAAATTATATTAGTGAAGTGCATTGGGGAGTGTCGTTGATAGTTTGTAAAGCATGAACATGTTGTATGTGGGTATATTGTACTGCCAAAGATTGTTGTTATTTCATAGTATATTCCGTGATACATTGTGAAGGCGTATATTAGAATTACATACCGTGTGCTTCTTGGAGAGATTTTATCCTTGATTTTGTATCTCCTTTACGGCATTTTTTGTCAAGCGAAATCTTGACCTAAACTCAATGTCATCTAAGACGTATAAAAATTGACTCTTGGTTTGAAAACACGCGGTCTACGTCTTTCCGCCATGTCTTGTTCGTCTAAGATATTTAAATCTTCAACCACTTCCATAATTACAGTAAAAATCAATTTCAACAGAAAACTCGCCTACTGTCAGCTGTCAAAACAGTACGCCGCCATTTTAAATCAGAAGGTAGATACTAACTTGTGCACTTTACGTTGACAGCTTCTTGAGAAGTGGTGAAATAGCCCCTGAATAATACAATAAAGTTATAAAATAGAAATATGTTTTATTTAAATATGGAGACGCGTTTAACTATTTGGTGAGAGGGATGTAATGAGCTTCGCGCGCGAATGTTGTGTTGTGAAAGTTAGTTTATGTTAGAAATAACGGCATTGTATTGACAGACGTGACAGCAGACGGGATAAGGTTTGAAAAAAAGCGACGTTGCCAGCCAAACTTGCGGAAAGAGACAACTAACGAATATTCCGATGATTAGAGTTAACAAATGAATAGTAGTTTATTGAGAGGTGGTGAAATAGCCCCTAAATGTCATTACTTATCACTTAGACAACCATACTCTAAAACCATACTTATTACACCGCCAACATAATCACATTTTCAATCAAAAGTACATCCAACAAACAAAAACGAACACTTGAACAGAGAAATTTAATTTACTACGTCATTAAACTTTACAATAGATTCCCGCCCTCTTACAAACTTACATTTACACATGTACAGTCCACGTGGTCTGGGTATAATGCCTTCGCAGAAATAGTATGGGTTTATTCAACTGCACTAAACCAGTTACAAGAAGACTTATAGCACACCCCTTCCAAAAATACTAATATCAATTTATTTCACTGTAATATCTCCAGTAAATTAGTTATGGTTTTGTGTACTAATTATCCATGTTATTTCTGCATCACTATTATTTTATACCATCATATTTGTACGTTTATGTGTTTTTTTGTTTGCTGCAGCAACTTGGGTAAACCGGTACAGCATAGATGGAGGGGACGGGGGGGCGGAGGGAGAGGAGGAGGAGGAGAAGCCCGAGGGCCTGTCCCCGCTGCAGCAGGACAAGATGAGCCTCTTCTTCACCGAGCTGCTGGACCTCGACAGGGACGACCTCGTTAGCGAGCAGGACTTTGAGCACTTCTGCGAGGTATAAACAAACACCCACTTCTATTATTATATTGTATTCAATTAAATAATTATAAATAAACCATAATAATAATAATATTTGGACGATTTGTATAGCGCCGTTTTTGTGAAAAATCACCTCAAGGGCGCTGTACAGATCTTACTTTCTATCATTACATACTAATTCCTAGTTTAAATAAGAAAATATACAGGAACATACTTACCTGGCAGGTCCCATCAGATAGACACAATTATTAGCTTAAAATTATGATTATTATTATTTATTTTTTTCCGATTTAAGGCATGGGAGCGAAATTAAAAGAATGGACTTTCTGAAATTGTCATACAGTACAGGAATTTTAAAGAAGTAATTTGTGGAATATCCTACTTATTTGGCGAAAAATAACAAGAAAGACTAAAACACGTCAGGCAGCTGCGAAAGCGCCACGACATATCTAACAGGTTATATGCGCGGGCAAAAAGAAGAACTAACGAACAAATAAAAAATATTGTAATGATGATTGTATTGAATTGACAAAAAAGGCTTATAATATTCGACTCTAGAATTATTCAAAGAATTTTAAGTTTTGGGTGTAAATAATAGAATCTTTAAAAAAACTGCATTGCTTTGTGTCCATTCATACCAGACCGAGAATCATAGGCCGAAAAACCGACAATATATTTTTATAAATCTCTTTTCAGAGGCTCGCACATTTTGCCGATTGGTCCACCACCTCTCCGGAGTTCCACATCTTGTTAGAAGTAAAATATGAGTTCATCGAGAACTTCATACTCCCCCTGCCTGCACAGTAAGTGGTAATAAATGTATGCACTCTTTATACATCAATCACTTTTAATTTTAGTGCCATAAATAAATTATAAAGTACTGATATTTTGTTTAAGCTCGGTGTTACTTACACCTATATAAGTAGTCCTAACAAATGCTCAAAAGCTGCCTGCAGGGCCTAGCATGGCAATAAGTGAAAGCTGCTTGTTAACTGCTAGTTATTGTTATAAAGTTTTGTATTAGAGAGATAACTAGACAATTTTAAAGTAGCTCTGAGACTAGAGTACGAGTACCACGTACTTGTCCTTTGGCGAGGAAAATAAAAACGAATCACATTGAATATGCTGGCTAGTGGTTACCAGTCAGCCATTAAGTAGGCATATTGCCAATGACGTTACATATATAGCCTTAGAATATTAACACAAAATGTGGCAAGCAAAACACACACGTTACAAGTAAATTCATCATTCAAATATCGGTCATGTATGACAAAGATATATTCATAGAATATATGTGTATGAACCTTGTATGAACGAAACAGATCCAAAGTTCGGACCGCGTTCCATACTTGCTTGAAACGACCTCAAGCGACGCGTGACCGTTTAGTACTAAATCGGCGTAAAAACCGATCACACCAACTAGCGTGATTGTTGCTTGCCACTTTGAGAGCGCTACAACGTGTCTATATATATGTAACGTCATTGCAGATTACGGTATTTAATAACAATGTCTCGTTCAATTCAGCAGGCGATTGTGTACTTGCTCATGTGTTATTTTCTATATTTAAGATACCGAGAAAAGGCGTACTGGAGGAGAATATCGTCAGGACTGCCCACGGGAACTGTGGATTGTCAGATGTGGCTAGCAAGATGGCCGCTGCTGCTTCCCGAATGCGGAAGGTTTCACCGATTTCCACTCTTCCTGCAATACTTCTGCAAAATACTCTTCGGAATCATCAACAAAAGTGGTGAGAGTAACTTTTATTGAACCATGTCTTGAAACAATAATTCACTAACAACAAAATACCAATCGTTCTACAAATGAAACGGAACGCCTTGCTTGGTGGACCCAAATCGGAACGGGAGCAGACAAAAGGTTGTCTTCTTCCATATAATGGGTTTTCAATGGATTCCCTAAGAATTTTATGAAATTCACTAAGCAAAATAATGTGTTAATTAGTCAAATTCATTTTTTTAAAGCAACAATTCCAGTGAAAAATATTTTAATTTTTCGAAGAAGAATTCTTCTTCTGAAAGGTTTTCACTTTGCGATGTCATTAAGTATTTAAATTAAAACAAAATAACTTTATTAATATACAATATTACAACATGTTTCGTGAGTGCTGCTCACATCTTCAGGTATTAATGTATACTGAAGTTAACAGTTAAACTATAGAACAGTTAGATATAATTGGGGGGGGGGGAGGCGTAAAAAAACCAGTAATTAAGAAATTACAATCGTTAAAGGAAGGTGACAAAGGTATAATTAGGGAATTACCAAGTTGTTGGAATGGTCACTAGAGTAGGAAGGTCTGTTAAGTGGGAAAATATTTAATATAGGGTTACCAAAAGAGTTTTTTTGTTTGTTGATTATATCCAACTTTAAATTATCGCTTTTTCTAATTTCTAATATTTCTAGATTATTAATTTGTGTTGCTTTGTATCCCGTATGAAGTATTTTTAATCCTGTATCTATATCAAAAGTATGATCATTTTCTATTAAATGATCCGTAAATTCCGATTCACTATTATTTTTTAATGCCCTAATATGTTCTTTAGCTCTAATGTCAAAGCTTTTGGTGGTTCTACCTATATAAAATTTATTACAGTCATTACAGTTGAGTTTAACTGTTAACTTCAGTATACATTAATACCTGAAGATGTGAGCATCGCTCACGAAACATGTTATAATATTGTATATTAATAAAGTGATGTATACAAAGTTATTTTGTTTTAATTTAAAAATATTTTGGCTTAAAAATATATATTCATATAGATAAACAAACGCCGATTCTGTATATATATAAAGTTTATCAAACATAATTCATATGAATAAACAAACGCCGATTCTGAATATATTAAGTTTATTATTTATAATTATACGGAGAAATAATAAATCGTTATTCAAAGGTAAAAATGATCAACACATTAAAGGCTGATTCACACCAACGTCCGGTTCCGCTCAGTGCCGATATTGTTCCGCAAAG